>CAKLIZ010000392.1:127946-172399 GCA_922035795.1 Oreochromis mossambicus | reverse complement strand
TTATTCCTCAAAAATACAACTTGCCTAATAATTCTGCACTCCTTGTACATGAATAACAGAGAATAAAGAAACGTCCAAAAAACTTTTTATCACGTTAAATGCTTACATTAAAACACCCTTTCACACACTCTTTACCCCACAATGTTCAGAACTTGTTCCAAATATCACCAAATCATCATGTTCAGCACGCTGGCAGTAAGGACTAATGTAAAATATCAGAGCATCACAGTCGCAGGTGTCAGAGTGTGGAACAATTGTACAGATGAAATGAAAAGAAAGTCAACAGATCACATGTCTGTTTAAAAACATTGCATCAGTACGGGAAATGCTGTTCTCAGTGATCGAGCTGTCTCACTGTATTTTAAGATCGAGGCCCAACATCTCTAAAATCAGAAATATCCTGTCTCAGAGTGACGCTGAAAAACTAGTTCATGCATTTATTACTTCCAGGCTGGACTACTGTAATTCATTATTATCAGGATGTCCTAAAAACTCGCTGAAAAGCCTTCAGCTAATCCAAAATACTGCAGCAAGAGTCCTGACAGGGACTAGAAAGAGAGATCAGATTTCTCCTGTACTGGCTTCCCTTCATTGGCTCCCTGTTAAATCCAGAATTCAAAATCCTGCTCCTCACATACAAGGTCTTAAATAATCAGTCCCCATCTTATCTTAATGACCTTGTAGTACCATATCACCCTATTAGAGCACTTCGCCCTCACACTGCAGGCTATGCTTTTGTTCATGATTTTTCAATACTAATACTATACAAAGAATAAAACCACTTCTACTAAATATAAAACTGGAATCCCATTTCCCCAAAGTTCTGCTTCTTTGGCAAAACTGTACTGTCTTCTAAACCTGTGTATATATGGGATCCCCACATTGGTAAGAATACATCACATGAACAAAGGAGTGAATGTTTGCAGAGTAGTGAAGGAGAAAACATTGTTGTAACCTGCCTATCAATCTGTTTTTCCCTCTTCATGCCTTTTCCTCTTTTTCCTTCTCTCTTCTCCTTCTTCTCACCACCATCTGTTTCTTGTCCTGCAGCATTCCTGTTCTTCCCAAGAGGATTCTGACATGTGCTTTTAATGAACTAACATGCAGTTACTTTTATCTTTCCCTATCTCATTGTGTTCTCTGTTCTTCGATGCATGAGAGCCTTTCCAAACAAACAGCACATACACACACATATATGTATGTGGGTCTGTGCATAGCCTTTTTCTTTTTTAATCTGCTTTATCGTCCGGTTGTGTATGTTTTTATTTTTATTTTTATTTTGCCGCACTTGGTTTATTTTTTTTGTGGGATTAAGAATAAATCTGACTTGGAGTTCTGACCAGAACAGAACTGATTTTTTGGTTTGTTTGTTTTTCTAGCAGAAAAAAAGAAATCGGGAAGAAGAAATCCCTGAACAGCAAAAGTACATTAACAACTGAACGTTTGGGAACATCATAGCGTGTTCCTAATGTTCTCCATTAGGCCTCCAGATTGTGCCCCATGTCTTGTAGACTGACCCCATTTTACCTTACATTTTCTTATTGCCCTTTGTGACGACTTTGTGATTAGTAGACTTCACAAATTAGGCTAGTAATGACTCATCATAGTTCTGATCTTCATATAAGCATAAGACAGCATGCAGAGTACCAGGTAAGTGTGCAGGTTAGAGACTTTGTCTGCAAAATGAAGTGGTATCTTGTTTACTTCTGTGTATCCAAGGCTTCTCTTTTGACAGTGGATTAGTTTGTTTTTAATGTTTTGTAAAGATTTCAGGTGCATGTGTTTATAACAGTTTATCATATTTATGTTAACCTTAATCATACTGTTACACTAGTTTTATTGTTTTATATTTGAGAAGGTCAACATATCCAACCTAAAGTCCAAATCTTTCATGGTCATAAAAGTCAAAATGTTGACAGTTATAAATACTTTAGACCCAGGCTGGGTAATAGACCCCTGTTTGAAAACCATCTGGAAGCCCTTTCAAGAAAATTATAGATAAAAATTGGGGGGGGGGGGAACAAAAACAAAAACAAACAAAAAAACCACACTAATTCACAAGTCAAAAGATCATTGTACATCTACAGTGTTATCTGTGTTTTATTATGGAGATATTGTTTATAGGAATTTGTATTTTGTACATAGTTAATTTGTGTGTAATGTATAATCTTTACTTTTACTATGTAGCCGTTTGTATCAATGTTTTATATGTGTTTTAACACGAGTCTTGATCTTTATTGGACTACCTGTTTAAATACATGATTTGACACTAATAATGAGTGCTCCGGTGTTACCATGTTTAGGTTAGTCTACCAGTAACACTTACTGAAGCTCCTAGTCATATTATTATTTTTGAACTGTTTGTACTATTGATATACTGCAGTTTGATATATCGTTTCCTGTTTTGCAGTGACATGGCTTCTGAGGGAGCAAGGTTACGTCGCCTCTTTGCCTGGTTTGACCCTGAAAGTGTTGCGGTGAGATTTAGGCACAACTAAGCTGTGTATCTGAAGCTCACTTGTAACTTCATATATATTATTCAGTGGTTGTCTTTTGCACGTCTTTGTTTGCACAGGTGCTCACCATCCTGTTGGGGCTGTTCCAGGTGCTGTTCTCTGCCCCATTTGCTTACATTGACCAAAGTCTTCCAAAACTCTTCATACTGCCACTAGTCTTAGGAATTGTGGTATGTACTTCATGATTCCTCCACAAATTTGCAGCTATAACGTAACATTCACACACATTCACACTCTGATGGACGTTTCAGAGAACAACTTTGGGTTAGTATCTTGTCCAGGATATTTGACACACAGACTGGAGGAGCCAAGGATTGAACCACCAACCTTCAAATGTGTAGTAGACTTGTAGTCAAGACCGCCTAAACCAAGACCAAGACCAGAGGGTATCGAGACCAAGACAAGACCAAGACCAAGACAGACCGAGTCAAGACCAGGACAAAGTCGAGACGAGACCGAGACAAAAAATTCTTTAAACTGCAGCCAGATGCTGCTTCGTTTACGGGTGTCAGGCATATTTATGTGTTTCTGCGATGCACTCGCACAGCCCTCCTCACCGCTGTCTACTGTCTCACTCACTGAGAGGACAGACGCACGCTCCACTTGACTGTCGCGTCTCTCACCCTCTTTTTTCTTTTTTTTTCACATACTGATATTATCCTATATCCTTGCATTTGATTGGCCACAATATGGAGGGATCGGAGCATAGCTGAGCCACTGTGTGAGAGCTGAGCAGCCAAAGGAAAACCAAAGCTCTCGCTCAATGGGAGTCGACTCTTCTGATTCACTACAAAGCACTCTCTAAGCACGGCTCTTAGAGCTGATGCTTTTGCACATGACACATTATGGAACGTTACATTGTCTGTCATGGATACTGTTGACTCCAAATCTCCCGACCACTATGTCGATCTGAGACAGCAAGACCGAGACAGCGCAACCAAGACAAGACCGAGGGATCCGAGACCAAGACAAGACCAAGACCAAAATCCATTGAGACCAAGACAAGACCAAGACCACGTAAAAGTGGTCTCAAAACCGGTCTCGAGACATCCAATTCTAATATGTAGATGTCCTGCTCTAGGGCGTACGTTCAGAACCTGAGAGCAAAGCTACACCCATATGGGAGATTGTCCCAGGAAAATTTGCTCCAGGCCCAGGAACGTCAGCAGAGCTTGTACAACAGAGGGGCTAGGCTTAGACAGTTTTGCATGTATTGCTCCTTTCTTCTAGCTCAAGGATCCTTGCTAAAGGCAAGGACCCTTTGTGGTCACACAGCGATTGGGTGATCTTGACTATAAAGTAGTGCGATCGGACAGGGGTGGGGACACGCAGATATACCACTAAGTCAAAGTGTATAGAGAGGCTGGAACAGCTTCTCAGGTGAGACTGGTGAAGGAAAGATGAGTTAGTCAGAGGTGCCAGATCCCACCATTCCTGTCTTCCTCCACTGTGATGACCATCTCACACAGGCCCACATAGCAGATGTTGCTGTACTGCAACAGCATTTTGCAGATGTGTTCTCCCCCTGCCTGGTTGTACTACACTCAGAGCACTGTTGAAATGTGCTCTGGTGTGGTGGTTCAGTCATGCACCTATTGGTTACCTGAACATGAAAGACAAATTTATCAGAAGGAGGTGGCTTCTATGCTGGAGATGGAAATGATAGAGCCCTGTAGCACCTGGTGTTGCCCCATAGTACTTGTGGTGAAGAGAAATGGGTCTTTATGGCTCTGTGTGGAATACCACCAGCTGTCAGGTTGATGTTTATTCCATGCCCCAGTTTGACAAGCTACTGGTCCAGTTAGGCACTGCTTGTTTTTTCACAATGCTGGATTTGACCAAGGGCTACTGTAGTCCTGGAGTCCCTGAGGCAGGAGGGTTCATAGCCAACCCAAAAAGAAGGGAGCACATTGATGGAGGGCGGCACCCTATCTGGGGCATCACCTGGGAGGCAGGTAGGTGCGCCTGCAGAGAGAAAACTACAGCCATCGTCCCAGAACCAAAAAAGAGGTGAAGCAGTTTTTGGGTCTGACTGGCAACTACTGCTAGTTCATGCTTGGTTTCGTGGTGCTGACCAGCAACTTATCTGATCTCACTCACAAAGGTGCCTCAGATCCAGTTCAGTGGATGTGTAGCCGCTAAGGCTGGAAGGCCTGCTGTCGATTACACACGTCGTCTGCCCCATTATTCTTCTTGCTCTCGGGACTGGGTTGCCATGTTATGCTGGCCAGTCCGCCAAATGACGCGTCACACCACATGATCAGGCAGCAGGTCCTTCTTTGCTCACGCTGGCTTGCACGCGTTTCTTTCCTTGTTTCTGCGCTCACCCTCCCCTTTAACAAGTCAGTTTGATGGCTAATAGGCCGCCTCAGGGAACGCCTAAACCTCAACAGGTGCCTGCTATTGTCCGCCTAGTCCACAGTGGATTAAACGAATATCGTGCAACAACACCAAAACATGCAATATAAATATCAGGATAAAACCAGTATGATCAAAACAACAAACCATAAAACAAACACAAATTTTCACTTTGTGACAGATGGACCAGTCCCACGTGGCATTTTACCAGTTCCCTGTGGGGAACCCCTACTCCACACCCTTACTTTTCATCTGTAGATGGATGCCTCGAACAGAAGCCTGGGGGCTGTTTTGGGTCGACAGCCCTGTTGTCTACATTAACCCAAAACTGTCTGTGAGAGAGGTCAGAGAAGGAGGACTGAGTTCACCTCGACTGAAAAGTCACCGCAGTATAAAATCATAATTTTTACTGTGGTTGTTGTCATTGTGGCTATTGGGACTAAATGGACTCTCACCCTACACACCTTGTGTGCATTGGGGTCTTGCCACAATGTAACTAACTTTATCATGGCAAGAATCACATTGTTGCACGTTTGGGGGGGGCATGAGACTGAACATCTTTTAATCTTAATATGATCTATTTAGTCCCTCATATTAGACCAGTTCTACTACTAACTGGAAAGTAGGTGCTTTGATTTCTTGTGGCTCCAGCCTGCAGACTAAATTGTCTTTTGGCCTGCAGCCTGATGGGAACTAACAGAGTGTACAATGTGTCCACTGGAGTGCGTGAATGTTGTATATAAAGCACTTGAGTAGAAAAAAAGTGCTTGTATGAATGAGGCATGTTGTATAAAGTGCTTTAAGTGATCAAGTACAGTAGAAAAGAGCTAAAAAGTTGCCCATTGCCTCTATATACATACAGTATGCATGTTGTTTTTGTTCAGAGAAGGCCTTGTGTGAATCCTGTCCTACATGTACTCCAAAAGCATGGTGCCTCATAAGAGGTCATACAGTAAAGGAGGCCACAAACTGTAGAACAACTGGAATCTCTCATCATTCAAACTTGTACACTGCTGCATTTTGTTTGATTTGTGCGCTCATGCTTGCTATCATTTATCATTGAAGCAACATTAACCTTCCAGTTATATTTCTTGTGTGTCTTGCAGGTTATGGCAGGGGGGTCCTTCACAATGGCCAATGAAAAGAACCCTAGCAGACTACTAGTGAGTTGGCATAAAATGCTAATGTGAAGGTCAGATTTGAAAAAAAAGAAACCAAAAACCCAAAAACTAAAGTATCACATGAGACAGGTTTTCTAACAGCAAATACACTACTGTGTGTGTGTGTGTGTGTGTGTGTATCCTGAAATAGCATAACTGTGATTGAGCACTCTTTTTTTTTTTTTGTGACGTCGCCTGAAAGACCTTAAAAAGTAACACAGCAAGCAACGATCTAAAGAAACAGCTGAGACAATAGTCATTGTAGCATCCCCGGTTGAAAAGATGGTCTCTCAAACTGATGGTTCACAATCCTTTTATTAAACAGCCGTGTATGTGAACACACCGTAAGAGCTACAACATACAGAATAAAAGACTATTAGTAAATCAAACAGTGTGTTACCTTTAACCTTTTGACTTATTTGTTAATCACAAATTAATTCTCTTTACCTTACATAACAAATAACACTGAAACTTGTAAATTATTGCATATAACAGCGAAATCGTTGCATCGCTGCCTAAACATGACGAGGTACGTTAGCACCCTCTAGTGGGTGAAAACTTAGCCTTTATCCTTAGTAGCGGTCAGCAGCTATATGCTCCGTAAAACAACAAAGTACATATCCACAGGACAAACTTTGTTACAAACCTTGTTCCCTCATCAACCAGGTGCTAAGAAACTGCTTTCAACTCAGGATTGCACCTTAATAGCCGTTCTTTTTCCCCATTTCCGTCCATTAACCATAGAGCACACCTTCTCTCTGTGCATTAAAACCCGCACTTCTGCTATATGATTTACGCCACTTAATTTATGGCACCTTGTCGCTCTGTGACTTTCAAAATAAAAGCATCCGCTCCAACAATATAATAGTCACTCATAACTTTACAAACTACTTCACAAAATATTAATGAGGTCATTTACAGTCATCAACGTCTGTCGGTCTAGACCAGGGGTGGGGAACTCCAGGCCTCGAGGGCCAGTGTCCTGCAGGTTTTAGATCTCACCCTGGGTCAACACACCTGAATCACATGATTAGTTCATTGCCAGGCGTCTAGAGAACATGAAGACATGTTGAGGAGGTCATTTAGCCGTTTCGCATCTACAACCTGCAGAACACTGGCCCTCAAGGCCTGGAGTTCCCCACACATTGTTTAGAAAATGTTACAAACACATTTCTAATGCTTTGGGACTCCAGTAAACGACAGTGAGAGCAAAATTACTCCAAGAAGCCAGAACAGCATCTACATCTACATCATGGTTCAACAATAAGACTGGGCAAAAATGCATGGGCGTAGGCTTAGGAGAAACCCACTGCTGACCAAGAGAAACACAAAGGCACTCAGGTTTCCCAAAAAACATCGTGATGATGCCATTTTGGGAAATATTTTGTGGACCGATGAGGCAAAAGCTAAAGTGTTTTGGAATTTTTTTTAGTCCTGTTGCATGTGGTGTAAAATCATTACATTTAAAAAATACAATTTTTAAAGTAATGGTTTACTCAGGTTTGTCTAATCTTAAAATTAGTTTGTTCTGAAACGTGTACAGTAAGTATAAGAAACATGCCAAAAGACTAAGACTACTATTGTCTCACAATGTCACAATACCTGATGACATTCCTGATAAAATGATCATATCGCATTTCTTATATTACATAATGTCACATGATTCACAAAATCAGTCTGTCTCCTCTGCAGCTTCAAGGTTGTGTCTGCAGCAATGTGGTTGGTCTGTTGGGGACGTTGCTTGCTTTCGGCCTGTATTACTACACCCTCCACACATCACACAGCGAAGTCACATGCTTGGATGACCATTATAATGGCTACTCGAGGGTTTGCCTCCCACAACTACTGGCAGTCAGTGTCATCAGTTATGTTTTGGTTTTTGCCCTTTCACTTATTTTGACACATTGTTCTCTTTTCATTTTTTCCCTTTCTAATCCTAAAACTTAAAGTCCTGTGGATTGTAGTACAGCGTGTCTCTCTTGTTCTCTGCAGGACTACTCCTGGAGTGTGACGCTGCTGCTGCTGCTCTTTGACACTGGTGCTGTGGTCATGCACTGTCTCCTCTCTATCTCCGCCTTCAAAACACTGAAGACAAACTAAGACACGCAAACCAAAACCACTGTAGTAGTCATTCATTCCTGGTGTAAGAAAACTTAATGGAATCTGACTTTTCCTTTGCTGACAAGTCAGAATATCTACTGATCCCACCCTCTGTACAAACAACTACTATCTCTATATCTTATGTTTTGTAACCACTGTATAACAAAGACCCTCATTAATAAATGTGATTACTGGTTGTTACTGTATTATGTGGTCTTCACAGGTTTTACCTCTTTGTGAATGGTAGCTTGGTTTTACTAAAGTTACCATCCAATTTTGTGTTGAGCCCCTGGTGATGGGGAGGCCTAGCTACAAGTTTGTAAGTGCATGCATTGTACCCATTGTTCCCTTTTCCAGTCTGCTTTCAGTAGACAGATGGCCTCACTGTTAGTCTTCAAACTTTTTTTGATAACACCTTTAGTCAGGGCTGAATCATGTGACCCTAATCCATGTATTAGTTATGCTATTACATGTTTTAATTTTCAATATCTTTCCTGACTTATATTAAATAGTTATTTTTAATAAATAAGGAATCTCATTTTTAATAGCTTCTGCTGCATTTTCTCAGTCATGTGTCAACTCTTCCATATCACACAGAGCCTGTTTCACTTTTGTTCCACACCTTCCCCAGTCCATATGAGTTTAGATATCACGCATGAGTTTTCTCATGCGTGATATCAAATCTCCTGAAATCAAATCTCAGGACGTACCACAATTCACGGGTCACATTAATTCAGTAGACCGACACATCAAATTCACCAGGGAGGATATGAAAAGTGGCAGGTTAGCCTTCTTAGACTGTGAGATTTCCATCAGTAATGTAGGACATCTAAAATCTGATATGTACCATATAGGTTTATGGTACAGTATCTAAGGTTTGACTCTCATCATCCACTGGAGCACAAACTGGGTGTCATCAGGACGCTACAACACAGAGCGAACACCATCCCCACTGACACAGCGGCCAGGGAGGCAGAAGAACAGCACATCAAGAAGGCCCTGAGTAAATGTGGTTATCCCAGCTGGACTTTTGTCAAAGCTGGGAAGGCACCTAAAGAAAGCTCCAGCCGATCCAGGAGAGAAGGACAACCGCTGCCCAAGCGAAAACCTGTAGTGATCCCATATGTGTCAGGAGTATCGGAGCAGTTGAGACGCATTTTTTCTAAACACCGGGACTCTGTGGCTTTTAAACCCCAAAACACGCTGCCCCAAAAATTGGTCCACCCCAAGGATCGGGTCCCCCGACACAAACAGAGTAACATAGTGTACGCTGTTAAGTGCCAGGAAGATTGCCAGGATTTATACATCGGGGAAACCAAACAACCTCTGGCGAAGCGGATGGCACAACACAGAAGAGCAACCTCATCAGGCCAGGACTCTGCAGTCTATTTACACCTACAGGCCAGTGGACACTCTTTCAATGATGAGGATGTACACATCCTGGACAGGGAAGAACACTGGTTTGAGGGCGGAGTCAAGGAGGCCATTTACGTGAAAGGGAAAGACCATCTGTGAATGGAGGAGGGGGCCTAAGGGTACATCTGTCACCATCTTACAATGCTGTGATTGCAGCACTTCCCCAACTCTCTGTAAATGGGACTCATGGCCATTGATCAGTGGCTGTTGATCAGTGAGCTTTGATCAGTGGTTGTTGATCAATGGTCATGAGAATTTGTATATTAATGATGTAGGAACTGACCTCCCAGCCCATTGTTCCTTCAGTGGGCTGGTTTCAGTCAATATGCAAATGTACTGTTTATAAGATTTGGGGAAACCTGCAGTCAGCTGAGACTGAAGAAGTCACTTGGATGAGTGACGAAACGTTTCTCCCACAAAACACTACGTCCAGATGAACAGAATCAACTTTTGGAGATTTACTTACCTGGATGATTGAAACAGCTTTATTGTTAAAAACCATAACTAAACTGCCATCTTAAACCTACATTCTCAACATGATGTTATCGTGTTTTTAAACCAACGGCCACAGAACAGTTTTCCACTGCCTTTGCAAGACTGTCGAATTCTTCCCTTGGCGATGGTATTGAGCAGATGGAATTGAATATTAATAGTAAATGCAAGACTATTCTTGATGTGATCGCCCCATTTAAATCAGCGTGATCGACAACTTACTCAGACCCGTGGATAAACGAGTCGACTTGATCAGCTAGGTGACAGTGCAGGAAGGCTGAACGAAAATGTAAAAAAGACAAGTTACAAGTCTCTTTCCTGCTGCTGAGAGAGAGCCTATCTAGATATCAAGCCATCGTAAAAGCTGAAAAAGTTTCTCGCAAGCATTATTGAGAACAACTCTAATAATCCCTGAACTCTTTTCTCAATTATTGATTCGGCCTTGAATACCTCCCCCGCCTTCCATATAGATAGCTCCCCTGAAACTTGTGATAGATTCTTGCAGTTTTTTATTAATAAGATAGAAGTGCTTCGATCTGCGTCTACCCTACCTCTGTATAATGTCTCATTAACATATACCTGCTCAACTGCTTTTGACCAGTTTGAGCCTGTATGTCTTAACCAGGTGGAAGATCTTTGTAATAGCATAAAGACATCATCCTGCCCCTCAGATGGAGTCCCAACCCATTTTCTAAAAAAGATTATTAAGGTAGTCGGCCCTGACATTTTAACTATCTTTAATAGTAGTCTTAGCTCTGGAGTAGTACCAACTGGATACAAGCACGCTGTAGTGCAGCCAGTACTTAAAAAACCAAACCTTAACTCCTCTGTTCTTGCTAATTTTAGACCTGTTTCCAAGCTTCCGTTTCTGTCAAAAATTCTAGAAAGGATTGTATTTGAGCAGCTACAAACCTTTCTAAATAGTCATAATATTTTTGAGAAGTTCCAGTCAAGCTTCAAAACCCACCACAGCACAGAAACTGCCCTCCTAAAAATACTTAATGATATTTTATTAATCACTGACTCAGGAGACTCAGCTGTGCTCCTGCTCCTAGACTTAACTGCAGCCTTTGATACTGTTGACCACAGCATTCTGATCTCCTGTTTGGAGCAATGTGGTATCAAAGGTATCCCCTTGGAATGGTTTAGGTCTTACCTCTCCGAGAGGACTTTTTCCGTGAGCCTTGATGATTTTATTTCTTCCCCAACTCCTTTTACTTGTGGTGTCCCGCGGGGTTCTGTATTAGGCCCAATTCTTTTTTCAATCTATATGTTACCCCTAGGCCTAATCTTTAAGAAGCATAACATCTGCTTTCACTCATTGTCTGACCTTTTGCAGCTTTATACGCCCTCTAGAGCCCTTCGATCAAGTGATCATTTACTCCTTAGCTTACATAAGTCTAGGATGGTTCATAGAGGAGATCGGGCATTTGCGGTTGTGGCGCCGAAAATGTGGAATGATCTACCTCTCCACATTAGAAAGGCCCCAACTGTTACTCTTTTTAAATCTTATCTTAAAACACATTTTTTTACTTTGGCTTTTGATACTGCATGAGAGTTACCAATTCTTTTATCCTAATTTTCTTTTACTTTTCTTACCTGTTGTTGATGTTAATGTCATTGTTTAATTGTTATTTTGTACAGCACTTTGGTCAACTCCCTGTTGTTATTAAATGTGCTTTATAAATAAATAAATGGAATGAAATAAACTGAAAAAATACCAAAAACTAAACAGGCAGGCTAGCAGGCAGAACACACAGTACGGAGTGAAGTTAGATCACAACACGGACAGAGCACAACACAGGGATTAAATACACAGAGGAGCAATCAGTGAATGAGAGACAGAAGGGAAACACAGCTGGGGCAAATCAGTGCTAACGAGACAGGGGAAGCAAAACCTGATACAATAACCTGAGACACGGACTTCAAGTAAAACAGGAAACATAACACAGAGACGTGGACTTGACAAGGGGATACAGCAGACAGGGGAGCCAGAGCAACTAAGGAACACAGACGGAAACCAGAACGCAGAACACTAACAAAGAAACCAAAACACTAGAAATGATAAATAATATCAAAATCAAAGTTTATAAATAACACAAAACTGAAAACTCTGGGTCGATGACCCAGGCAAATCAGAGGGTGTGGTGGATGTGTGTCTGTGTGTGTAGCTAGACTTGGGTCTGGGGCTCGCTGAGCCTTGGTCCCTGTGAGAAACTGTCATTGAGGGTGGGGGTGGGGACTCCCCTCCTACCATTCCCCACTCGTCGTTGCTCGTTTTGGATGGTTGCTGGCCTGCTCTCCTGGGGGTTGTGGTCTGAGGTGGCTTGGCCTTCTTCTTTGCCTGGACAGTCACAGGGCACAGATAATAATGTGAATAATAAAGTAAAATAAATAAAACAGAGATGGTTAGATAGAGCTTTAAGGGTTAAAGGATATGACTTCTACACCAAAGGAAACAAACAAAAAAAACCTATAAAACAAAACCATTGGAATAGCTTCTGGGTGCAAAAATACGAAGCTCCTAAACCTGCATTCTGTACTGATACTATGTTTCACAATGGAGGAATATATTACATTATATTACACAGACTGAATTTCCCGGAGGAACCCACCCGAGGGATTAATAAAGTTTCATCTAATCTAATCTAATCTAGACTGAGGATTTATGATTGACAAGTCATCAGGAAATGGGCAAACAGTTTCACAGTCAGACCCGCCCTCTTCGTCACATCCTACCCTTAAAACAGGACTAATAGATGATGTCACAGTAGCTTTTATTCTCTGCAGAAAAGTACACATAAAATAATAGAGAGAAATCCTTCATATTTACGCTTTACATTGTCAAGTCCGTGTCTCTGTGTTATGTTTCCTGTTAGGGGCGATCGTGGCTCAAGAGTTGGCAGTTCGTCTTGTAATGGGAAGGTTGCCGGTTCGAGCCCCAGCTTGGATAGCCTCGGTTGTTGTGTCCTTGGGCATCACCTACCGCCTACTGGTGATGCCCGATGGTGCGATATGGCAGCCTCGCTTCTGTCAGTCTGCCCCAGGGCAGCTGTGGCTACAACTGTAGCTTGCCTCCACCAGTGTGTGAATGTGAGAGTGAATGAATAGTGGAATTTGTACCATGCTTTGAGGTTCTCGAAAAGCGCTATATAAATGCAATCCATTATTATTATTAACTAGAATTTTCCTGCATGTATTCCTGTAGCCAAGTTGGAGAGTAAACATTTAGTGTGTACTAATTTATATTTTACTTTTACAGCTTTATGTGTGCACTTTCATAACCACATATTAGATAGGCTGTTAAAACATGGATGAATTTTTACTTTAATCCATTATGTTGGAAATGGCTTGATCTTCTGCAGTTACCCAGGGATTAGCAGTTCGGCTGCACAAGCACTAATGGTCTTTTCCTTTACATCTGTAAAGGTTTGCTGTAAGAAAAGAAATATGCAAAAAGGAAAACAAAAGAAATTAATTTAACTTTGAAAAATCTAGCTTTAACATTTCTCGTGGCTTTGAATCAGATTCAGTTAGACGGTCAGTTTGGTGGTGCAACATGTGTCACCTCCATAAGCTGGGACAAACTGGGTCACAAGAACATTTGTGTTTTGTTTTTTTTGTAAAGGCCTTCGGATGATTCCTGAAATCATTTGATTAGACGCTGACAAATAAACTGCTGCCTTATCTGGAACCACTATGCATAAAAAATCTTACTCCACTCTCCCCACAACACTGTGCCTGGTAACAATCACAATGCAATGCCCAGTTAACATGAATGCAGCTTCCCATTATCACAGGTAGCTAGCTATGATTCTAGTTGGGATTCTAGCCTCGTGGCTCGGAAGGCTAAAATGAGCTAATAATCTCCGGTGATTTAAGGCGCACATTTTAGATGCTATTTAGAGAACAAGTAAAAAATAAGCAGACACTTTATAAATCACAGCAATGCCCCCGCATTATCAGAACAGTTGGAACTATGTTTCAGTTAAAGTGCGTTTTAAATCTGCATCAGTGATTTGTGCATCTAGTTTCTACCGCAGTGTCATGATCGGAGGCAATAAGACGCAGCGTTCTCAAGCACAAACCGCTTTTATTGAATTGTAGCAGCAGTGTACGTGCCAACATCAATTATTGAAGGAAAACATATACACACCAGTATTCTAGCGACCTCTAGTGGCTGCCCCCATGGTAGCCTTACTAGGACAACATAAACAGATTTCACAACATCTCCCCCTTTAACAAAAGTACTTTAAACATAAAACAGTGTTGACAGAATGCAGGACATCACAGGGGTAGACTACCCTCAGTCCTGATAAGGGATTATTCTGCCCTTAGAACATAGAAAGGAGATAGCCCTCAGTCTCTGAATCTGAGAGGTACTTTAATCTCCCGCCCCCTGGAAGTCACTCTCACAGGTGTGGTAGGGCGGAGAGGAGACCCCGGGACAGGGACTGGCAATGCCTGCCTTACTGGTGGTTCTTGGGAAGCAACCGCCCCTTTAGTTGGAGTAGTCGGTGTAGCTGGAACAGTGCTCTGCTGCTGCTCCTCAGGATCAGTGGTGCCTGGGACAGGCTGAAGGTGTCGTCTGTTGTGGCGAGTCATGTTCCCATTCACCATCTCCACCAAGTAGGATCTTGGCTCTTTAGACTTACTGATGACCTTGGCTGGAGTCGTCCACCCCTTTTCCCCGTCAAGCTTCACTACAACATCCTGGCCTGGGAGAAGCTCAGGAAGTGGACGAGCTGAATGTCTGCGGTTGTAGAAGAATCTGTAAGAGTCCTTAGCTGCAGCATCCCTTTGGCACACCGTGTCCCTATTGACTGGACTGGGCAGCAATGTCTTGTCGAGTACTGGGACGGTGGTGCGGATTTGACGTCCTGTCATAAGTTGAGCTGGGCTTACACCGGTTGCTGCAATTGGTGTAGAGCGGTAACTCATTAAGGCTAAGCAGGGGTCAGGCTGTTTGAGAATGTACTTGGCCGTTTGGACAGCTCTTTCAGCAGCTCCATTTGACTGGGGGTAATGAGGGCTCGACGTAGTGTGGGTGAAGCCATAACTCAGTTTGAAGTCTTGGAACTCTAATGATGTGAACTGCGTCCCATTATCACTGACCAGTTCTAACGGGATGCCCCATCTAACGAGCATATGTTTAAGCTTGTTAATGACCTGTCTGCTGGTTGTTGTAGTGAGGGAAGCAATCTCAATGTCTCTTGAAAAATAGTCAACAACGACAAGAAAGTTCTCAATGTCCCAGTCGGCATCTGAGCCTGACGCAGCGTTCTCAAGCACAAACCGCTTTTATTGAATTGTAGCAGCAGTGTACGTGCCAACATCAATTTCTGAAGGAAAACATATACACACCAGTATTCTAGCGACCTCTAGTGGCTGCCCCCATGGTAGCCTTACTAGGACAACATAAACAGATTTCACAACACGCAGCAACGACAGTCTTATTTAGTCTGTTAATGACAAATCTGCATCTGAGGCTGGAACACCATGACATCAACAACACACCTGTGCTGTCGTCAACAGACAAGTTAGGAAAACATAACATTTGAAGACAAGTCTCGAAAAAATACTACAATACGCTATTATTAGTATTAATAATATAGCTATTACTGCTCACAAACTCGTATGCGATATGAGTCAAATATGTGAGAGCTCGCTTTTATGGATTTGGTGGTGTTTTTGCCGCTGTGGAAAGTGGAAATCACAGCAGAGGACGGAACATTACCGTCACACAGGGGTTTCCCTTATATCAGCTGAGCACCGGACTGTACCATTACCCTGCCTTATGGGGGACACACTAGGGAAAACGGACACAGTTAAAATAATTACACCCAAGTGTGCCCAAAAATGATAATTATCGGGAAGCATTTATAAATACAAACTTCGATGTTGTTAAAGTTCACAAGTGCTGTATTCAGAATATTTGGGATTTCTCCGAATACCACCCGCAATTCGTGTAGGCTTCCAAAAATGGCGGCGGTTTCTGTCAGTGTGGAGTGAAACTTTCCTATTTTTTAGCGAAATTCTTCCTCCATTCTAGCATTTTGTCGACTGTAGTCAAGTGTTTATTAAAGTAGGCATCTTCGGAAGACACCGACGTTTGACAGTCGTCGCCAGGACTGAGGGGGTGACTCTTAGCTCTGGCTTTGAGCACCAAATCGCTGAGCTTCCTTCGAAGTTGACAGTAGCTGAGTGCCTGACATTGCGATCATAGCGACTGTTGTCATCGTATCGCTTAGCGCCGAGCCGTCAGGTGAGGTTGGACGTCGGCCGATTAGCAGTAGATAGCTTTGCGGCCAAAGGGCGTCGGAAACAAAGCGGTTGGTGTTTGTGTTTGTGGATCGAGCCGGGGCAGATTACAGATCCTGAGGACGTGTCACGTCACCTGTCAGTGGGAATAAATAGGTGCTGTTGGATGTCACCGCCACTCTGTGCCGCACTGAAATTGGTTTGCTAGCGTCGTGTAAGTATCGGTTCATTTTCACCCGTGTTCCTGCTTCACTGTGCGCCCGGACAGCTTGTTGTGTTTTGGGGCCTACAGTCACTTGCCTCCATATGCGCTTTTATTATGCTAGCTAGCTGTTAGCCGTCATTGGCTAATTTGTTGTATTATAATTTGTCTAATGGCATATTGCGGGAAAATAACTAAGTGCAGTTTCCATATATCGCCTACATCGTGGTGACTTTCTTTAGGGAGCAGCAGCGAGGGACGTGGTTAGTGTCTTCTTGATTTTCCGAGCTGGCTCACAGAGCTGTGTGAGCGGCTCATCGCTGCTCAGAGACTGTATATGTCAAATTTCTGTCTCTAAAGAGCGTTTTTAATGTCTCTTTCCTGATTTGTTTATGTTGGACAGCCATCCTGGCAAATCAAATGGAGAAGCTTCAGGACCTCAGCCAATCAGAGCTACAGGAGCTCCTGGACAGCCCGGAGAGGGTGGAATCGATGGCTCTGGAGTCCGATGAGGTGAAACTAGTGCTTCATTCTTCTTCCCCTTTGTCGAAAGGCGGATTAAATTCCCTTAATGAGAATTCAGGAATTTGATTATGTGGCATTGCAGTGACCCTACAACTGGTTTCTAATTTAAATCTCAAACTGTCTATAAAGTTATGGTCTTCCTGCCAAGGTTACATCAGCTCAGTGAAAAGTGATAAAGACTAGGCGGTCAGTGGGAAGGATTTTAGTTTTAAAAACAATGTTCAGTAGTTGTGTGATATTTTTCTTCTTCAAAATGATAAAGTTAGGAGTTGTTATAATTGTCCTAGAAGTGAGCAAATAGGGATTTGCCTATGTCCCTGTAACCTTTGCTTTGTTTGCAGTTATGCAAAATTGTAGAGTTGAGTTGTACCTAGGAACTTCCTGTTCTTCATCACCTCCTATTTCAAACGACTGACTCATGTCCCCTTGTCTCTGAGCTGGGTCAAACTGAGACCAGAATACTTCAGGTGTTTTTGTTTTTGGTGAAAGTGTTCTGATGATGGCAAATCTCCTGAAATCATTAGGTTAGATACTGACTTTCAACTGCTGATTTGACACAAGCTTGCAGAAACCTGAGCTGCTCAAGGTGAAGAGAGACAGCACAGTCACCTGTGAGAGGAACACGTGCAGAACAGTCTCAGTGGTTTATCTGCCATTTCTTCATTTGTCATCCAGTTTAATCAGATTTTTAAGGACTGAGTGCACGCCAAGATATAGCAGGTTTTCAGGTTAAAGCTTGTAGAGAATCACTTTGTCAGTTGTCAGACTGTGTTACGTTTTCATAACTTCAACTGGGAGAAATGGGAACAAATGACGTGCTTTGCAGCATGCTGCTAGCAACAAAGTGCCTGAAGATGTCATTTATAACTTTACTAAGCTGCCTGTTATGTGCAGACACAATACTGGTTCATCCCTTGAGTTAGGCGATTTTTATGCTTGAGTGTTTTATAGGTCAGAGTTAGGTGGCTTAACAAACAAAATAACATTCCTCTGAACATGATCAGGTACAAGTACTGAAAACAGCCAGTGTCCAAAGAAAAGCCTGAGAACTGTTGCTCACTTTGAAAATGACACGTCTGACTTCGTGGAAGCAAAATGGAAAGAAATGAGGCGAAGGCTTTTTGGACAACACTTTATGCCAGCCTGACTCCAGAGACACTTTCAAACATGCTGTTAATCCCAGAGGCCAACAGAAGTTTTCCACTGACGAATGTGTAGTATTGAGTCAGTAAATAATGACACTGTGACACAGTTTCCTTTGAGTTCTAGTCGTCTCATATTAAGACTGTTGTGAAAGTCGAGTGATGTTTTTGGGTCGTAATCATGGAAAAAATGTCCCCATAGCTGTGCGTCACAAAATAATAAACATTATATACTAACGCATGAAAAACAGCAGTCAGATAAAACTGGTAAGCTGTGCAGAGAGCAGACGGGTCAGGGCAGCAGAGCTGTCCCGTCCACCTGATCCCACCAAAGTCCAGACCAGGGCTGGATCCTGGTCTGGACTTTACTGAACGCAGCATTAGGAAAGTTGTTCAGGTGTTTCACATCACAGGGCTGTACACACAAATACACAGGCTCGTGTTGAAACTGTAAAGATATCTCTCAGCTGTACACCTCTCTGTGCTCGGCTGTGATGCGTACTCTGCCACACAGTACAGGAACAGGAAACGTACAGACTTATGTCAGCCTAACAAACTTATTTACTGCAGTTATTTTACAAGCCAAGAACAAGATGGAGCATCCGGCTCATTTCCAGCACACACGAGGCTCCTGTGTTAGTCACTGTGGTTGCAGTAGTACTTTTGATATGACTCTATATTCTACACGAGGATAATCTGCTGACATCCTTCCACCAAGTCAGTCCATTGTTCGGTCTTTTAAAGAAGACTGCTGAGTCTTACTTAATGCCACATTTCAGTACTTGTATATGTGGTAATGCAGACACACTGAAGGATTTACATAGACATGTGTTTGATGCCAACACTTAAAGTTATAATTCCCATTGCATTACATGCTGTTGTTTCAGATCCAGAACATCCAGCTGGAGAGAGAAATGGCTTTGGCATCAAATCGCAGCCTGGCTGAGCAAAACCTGGATATGAAGCCTCGCTTGGAGTCACAGAAGGAGCTGCTGGTGGAGAGATATTCTCAACTAGAGGCAGTCAGAGAAACCTATAGACAGCACTGCTCCCTGAAAGGTAGGGGGAGGGATGAACACTGTGCACACTAGTGACTGCACCTGACTCACTGTGTCACTGAGTAAGTTTTCATCACTTCTGATGAACACATAAAAGCCACAATGATTATCAAAAAAAGTCAAAGTAGATTTGTCTTTTTGGAAGTTGACTTTAAATGTCTAAAATGGGAAATGGACTGATTCATGTACAGCACTTTTCTCCTCTCTCGGAGCTCTTAATACAACATTCACACACATTCACACACATTCACACTCTGATGGATGAACTTGAACCTGGTTGAGTATCTTGGCGTGCAGACTGGAGGCGGCAGGGATCGAACCACCAATCTTCTGGTTAGTAAGTGACCTATAGTGTCACTGAGAAGTGTTTCTCTGTTTTTGTTTTTCATCTGATGGGGTGTGGTTGTCAAACTTTTCCTATTTTTCGGTCTGTTATAGGATTTCTCTCTCTTTTTTTTTTTTTTACATAGGTACACTTGGTGTCATTTTACACATTTATTTCTGACAATTTCAGAGTCGTGCATCATTTACTACAGCAGTGTTTCTCTATCGTTTAATGTGTAGTTAAACACACAAAGTGGAGTGTCACTGGTCAGGGTCAGGTGATAATTTGAAATGAGTTTGACATCTACTAAAATTAAAGTCTCAGATGACTCTGAATCCCAGTGACCTTGACTCTCAAAATCAGAGGTCAGCTTTTCTGAAAATCACCTAAGATTTTCGCATTTATTCCACAGGTGCTCCTAGTAGGAGGCTGGCAGTGACAGGGCCCTGGGTGTAGTAGTAGTACACACAGTGTGGGGACTGGACCCATTCTTCACCGTGGCCCCTAAAAGCCTTGCTTTATGTCACTCAGGATTTTATTATTGATGCATTTCTCTCCTGCATCCGTATGTTTGAAGTGCCTTTGGAGAAGATACCCCAGGTACTCTTTCATGCATCCATCTACGTTTGCATGTGAGGGTGTTAAAATGTGTCCATGGATGCAGCTCAAAGTTCAAATGTCCTTGAAGTGTTAGGTGAGAGTGAAAAACACCTTATAAACGACAGACCATGTACCATGGGCTAAACTAAGACCGGGTGGGACAAACCTTATGGACCTGATAGTGTAGTCAGATGCAGTTACATGAGTGAGTCAGTAATAAACAATCACCTCAGTGAAGAAGGGTTCCCAGTTTGAACCTGTTGAAAAACCTGCTTGGGAGGCTAACTGGTGATTTGAAAGTGGCTCATTGTGTGACAGTACATGTTTATCTGTGTCTGTGTTTAAAAAAGCCAATCAAAAACAGCAGGGAGCGCCAGTTTCAGAGAGCTGAGTCAAGGGCAAAGCAGTCTATATGTGCCGAATACATACAAATCCTAATAAACTGGCACCAGATGAATGTGCAGTGTTGTAGTGAGTCGTAGTTCTTCCTCCACCTGCACAGTGCTGTGCAGGTGGAGCTGTCAGATAGATGGATCAATACATGAGGGGACCATGTCCAGTCCATGGTACCTCTTTAGTATTGAGTCTGTGTACAGCCACCGAGCCAGAGTGAGCGAGGCACTGTGTGTAAAATGGTTCATTCAGAATTTGTATAAACCCTCTTGATTCAAAGCTGAAAGTGTGCACTTCAGCACTGTTATTGAATGTTTGTTTGGAAACAGCCTGCAGAATCTCTGTCCTTAACAGGTGGACTTGTACCTGTGCAGCCCACCCAGGTAAAGTCTATTTGTGGGACACACAGGTGGGAATTTCCCAGCATGCCTCTCAGTTTGCCTTTGTTTTTAATCTCTCACCATTATAATAATGTGACTCCACAGCTCTCATCAGTCTGAGGATTTAATGCTTCCATCATCAGACACGCCCAGGCTCATACTCAGTCTCTTTCTAACTCTTGCTCTCCTCAGATGGCATGGCAGGTCAGGTGTCTCCAGAAGCACTGTTCTCAAGACTACAGACAGAGGGCAGCAAAACAGAAGAAGAGTCAGAGGTCAGTGATGGACTGTCAAACATGTTGCAGGTGCATCATTTAACGTACAGGCAGACGCTTCGATGTTTTTAACGTGGGGTCAGCATGTTCAGGTAATATGAACGAAAGGCAACAGTTTAAAGTTCAGTTCTAAACGACGACGATCACGAATAGATTAAAGAGTTTCCTGAAGATGGGATGTGTTGTTTCTTATGAGTTTCTGCATGCATGCAGACATGACAGTGTGGTGGAAGTCAGTGTGTGGGCTCAGGAGCAGCGTTTCCTGCTTCACCCACTAATGCATGTACCACTTGATGAAACATTGATGAGTTTTAACTTGGATTTTTGAGGCTGTTTCAGATGGACTGAACTGTTCTGTGGTCTGACCAATCAGAATGATTTTTGATTCCACCGTCTCTGAGATGGAACAGATAGACCACCTGGTCTGATATCATTACACGATGCATTCTGCATCTATGATGGGCTGTGCATTAGTGCACATGGTACGGTGATTTGCTCCTGAGTGAAGAGCCAATTAATGCTGACACATAAATGCAGGTTTTGGAATCACACATATCACCATCAGATGATGTCTTTGGTTCAGAAGGTCTCAGCCTGTGAACATCTACGCCAGTATAAAGTTAGTCTGTTTAGGAGGTGACCTGCTCTGCCAGCTGAACTACAGCCACAGGTGTCAGGATGTGGTCAGCTTTCACTGAAGTGATCAGACTACAGCTGGCTTGGGAACACTTTGTTGTCCCCGTGGAAGAGCTGGAGGGATGGGCATCTGAGCTGCTGCCTCTGGTACCCAGCCCGTGATAAGCAGCAATGGATGGGTGAGCTGGGATTATACTTCCCAAGAGCTCACTATGCTCCAGTCAGATGTGAATGACGTAAATGTCACCATCAGGCAGCGAGCGTGAGGGTCCACGTGACCTCCTGATGACTGTGTGCGACATGATCTCTGCTCCTCCTCCTGATGCCTGTAAATATGTGACCCACCTGTTTGTGGTAGGATGGTGGAGACTAGGGTTGGGCGATATGTAAAAATTTTCCAACCGACAATCGTCAGTCCAATAATCGACGATGGGTGATATATTCACGCATGCACAGACTTTTTGATGGGCGCAGCAATGTAAATATGCACGGACTGATTTGCGTGTTTACGACACAGAAGTCCAAACATGGACGAACTAATTTCCAAAAACAATTAGGGCCGTCAGCGTTAACGCTGCATTAACGCGGTCATCATGATTAACGCGATTAAAATCTGGAGTGCAGAATGAACAAACTTTGGACAAACTGCCCGAAATGCGTTGACAGAGACATTTCAGGGATTTTGACTCAGTCTGTCATACAATCGCGTTTGTCGTGATGACAGCGCATTAACGCTGACAGCAATAAAAAAATATAAAATCACCAATTTGGGATGAAAAGGGTAAACCTAAGGATGTAACCAAAGCGGTGTGTCACTTGTGCAGACATATAGTGTGAGCAAAGTACTGAAACATGACTAACTTGCATGAGCATGTACGTGTCCACCATCCAGCTGAGTATGCTGGGCTATCACCAGCTTCTGCAGCTCCAACAAGCATTTGGGCGCACTCTGAGGAGTGGGCATTTGCTGACAGATGAAAGAGGGTGCTGTTAAAACAGCGCTATTATTTTTTTTTTTTCTGTTGACTGCTTCTATTAGCTCCATCATTATTAGCAAGCCTACTCATGGGCAAATAAATACATAAGTCGTCCGTGTGAAAACGATTGCCAATGGGCTCAGCCTATCGGCGATAGTCGATATATTCATCCAATTGCCCAACCCTAGTGGAGACCTGTGGTGTTGTTTGAACAGCTTGTGTCTCTGTGCTGTGTTTTGGATTAGTTGCTTCATTCATCAGGAAATTCAACTAAAGACTAGCTGGACTAAGTGCGCCCCTGGGCACACTGTGTTATCTAGTTGGGCAGCTCAGCAGTGCAGACCTATCCGAACTAGAAATGCTTTTACTTTGAAGGATTTTGCACTTCCTTTAACAGCGGCTGCTGTTTATCTGGGCTGTGGCCGGCTTTGGGCTTGTTTTCAGGGTGCCGTCACATTCTCACTAAATGGAGTTTAGATGTGCAGGTTGTGAAGCAGTGGGTCCCACCCCACAGCCCACATCATTAGTCTGTGGCTCCTATAAGTTATTTGACCTTAGAGGTAGTTTGATACCTGCTCAGCAGTAAGCATCGCTCATTCGTCTTACCTGTCTCGTTCCGCAGGCTCTAGCAGATGAGTTTCTGGAGGGATCTCTTCCACTGGACTCCTTCCTCGACCGATTCCTCTCCCTACGCTCACTCGCTCACAAAAGACGCGTACGGATAGAGAAACTCCAAGAAATCCTGCGACAGAGGAGCGAGGGCAATACCACCGCCATGACGTCGTCAGCATGCCTGAAAGAGGACTCTGCTACCCCGCTGTCACCGTGGGATCAACAGACGACAACAGCAACGACGACGAACCAACAGCAGCCGAGTTCCAAATCTCAGAACGCCTCTCAGCCCGTGTCCGCGTCTGCAGGGGGCTCCTCTGGGCTCCCCTACAGTCCATACCCCGTGTCGGGCCCTACTCCTCCTGCTGTAGTGGCAGCAGCAGGTTCTGTTCCAGCCAATGCCCCGTCACAGTTCCCTCCTTACCCAGGTCCCACTTCACCTTTCCCTCCGGCAGGGAGCTACTCTGGCCCTAGCCCCCCTTTTGGGCCTCCAGCTTCGGCCAGCTGCCCTTACCCGGCCCAGCCCTCCTTTCCTTCGCCACATCCGGGCTCAGCATTTGGCCAGTACACCCCGAGCCACACTCAGAGTGGCCCTGCGCCCTACCCGGCCTCCTACAGCTACGGGGGCTACAGCTACCCATCCGGGCCTGCCTATTCCAATTCTCAGTCAGCAACAGGGAGACCCATGTACAGACCGGGATATGGAGTTCCACAGCCGTACTCCTGAAAGCACTACTGCTCCACTGTCTCTCTTCTTCTTAAATCTTTCCTCCTTTGCTGTCTCACCATTTTCTCTTCCCTCACTCCTGCTCTCCTTGCCCTAATCCTCCTCTCCCTGTCCTTTCTCCGATGCTCCCAGACTCAAAAGGTCTCTCGCTTTACTTTGTTGCACTATTTCTCTAATATCAGTCTGTCTCTGTTTATTTCTTTGCCCTTCCTTTGTCGACCCACTAACTCCCCCCACTCTGGTCTCAGGTTGTTGCGTTTGTGTTTAAGTGTTCAAACACTGTCTCTGGTTCACTCACCTTCTTCCTTCTGCACATCGTTGTCTCCTCCCTCCTCTTCTGTGTCATTAGTGTGTGTGTGTTGCTGTTTGGCAATCAGAAAGTCCTTATAGACACAAGTGCACTCCCCCTTATGACAAATACATGGCAAGAATCACACTCTGTGACAGTGTCCCCATCCCCTGCCATAATCTGTGTGGTTCACATTGCTTTCTGTGAGCACCGACGAGATATGGAAGCTTTATGTTCTGCTTTGATGACCTCTGGGCTCAAACGATGCCCTTAAAAAGGAGAAGGCCGGTACACAGTAAGATTCTTACATGAAGTTAAAGCGCAGGGTTTGAAGTTCCCATATTCTTATCTGTAGCTGCCCGGATATTCAGCTCTTCCAGTTGCAGGCGAATGTGAATGCGGCCACTTTGTTTCCTTTAACCAAAGAAACTTCTGCTGATGACACTGCTTTCATTCCTCTTCCTTTCATTAGTGTTTGACAGAGGAAGCAAACTGCAGCAAGAGATGTCACAGTACTACGTTTGTAGTAGTGCACACCAATGCCAGTAGCATTCTAGATACCCAAGTAAAAACACCCGGTGACTATCTCGACAGCAGCAGCAGTGTTTGTAAGGACAGACGAGAGCACTGCTCAGTGTGCACTGCCCCTTTAAAACAAGAGCCCACAGTGTGTTCCCTACAGTACACTACATAGAAAATACCAAGTGTATTTTCAGGTCACAGTACATGTACAGCATTTGGTATGGAAGCTACTGTAAACATTGGTGCTGTGACGTCCCCAGCTGCAGCTGTGTCAGCGTCTTCTCCTTTCAGCCCTGCTTAAAACACTCGAAGAGGAAACAGGCAGACTTGGGAAAATTCTTCAGATTCCTGATCCCGACTGTGATGTCCTTTCCTACTTTTCTGTACAGTCAACAAACATGTCTGTTTCTGTGAGTGGAAGCCTAGCTGGAGATGACTCACAGGGCTGGTTTGTGCAGCACTAGCTGGAGAACCGACACTGTACGCAGGTTTCTGGTTTTCTCCGCACATCTTCATGATCCTTTGTTTTGTTTTTGTTCCAATAAGTAATTGAAAGGGAAACCCAGGAAGGGTCGCTTGTCAGAACGGTCACTAACAGGAGACTAACGGTCACACTCTTAATTTCCTTATAAGCATGTCTTATCATGGAGAAGCTGACACAAAGGGATTAGTTGGTGTCACTCATGTTGCTGTGCACTCCCTGCACCTCTCTGATTGGTCCGTGGAGGCTCTCCAAAGTCGAGCTTTGTCTACGTGTGCCTGCTGGCTTCAAACACTTCGGCGCTGTAGACCATCGTAGGTGAGGTGGAGGTGTTGAAGGGAATTTAGTATGTGTGTATTTTTAAACTGAAGTGCCAATATTGTGACAGACAAACGCGTAAATCTCACATTTCTTTGGTGACGAGCTGTACCTTATGTCCCTCGAAGTGATTGAACTGAATCTAAAGTGATCTGGGACTCAGAAACACTGCACCGCTATTAACGCTCCAGAAAGCTGCATTAGTGAAGCGAGCTCAGAGTTTAGGCGACTGAGTGATGATGATGATGATGCTGTTAAAGAGGGGGAGGAATCCCAGTGTGGTTGTGCAGCGGAGAGCAGTATGCAGAAATCCTTTTTGTTTCAGTGCATGTCAGAGACTTAAAGATTTCCTTTTAGAGCAAAGTTGAACCTGCTGGATTATTTAATCGAGATGCAGCTGTTAATCAAAACACAGTAAATCTGCATCATAGCTGCAGGCCGGACCTGTGCAGTCAGTACCTCAAGACAGGCTGTGCAGGCTTCAGCTGAGAGCTGGCTAATGCTAGGGCGAGCACTGTGCGGATACATTCAGTCATTACCGTAGTAGCCAGTGTGAGCCACGCTTCTTCAGATGTCACATGATTTAGAAGAAGTTGGATATCAGCTGACTTCCCTGCCAAGGTCAAAGATCACTGTTCATTCTTCCTGGTTTAAGAGCTGTCGCTAAGACTGCTAGCACAAAGGCTTTTACAGTGGCAGTAGCAGGTGCTGTGTTCAGTCAGTCAGCAAACACTCTTAAGTCTGGAGCAGTCACTGTACACTCAGTGACACAGAGGTTTCTATGGTGTTTGGAGAGGTCATTTATTTTTTATTTAACCAGGTTAGTATAACCAACCTCGGTCCTCCGCCTGTCTGAAAGAGCCTGTGATGGACGGCTGACTGTCAGAAAGAAAGCAGAAATATAAAACGGCTCGCTGTGGTGAAGGAGAACATGCTCCACCACAGAGACGAGCATCAGACTTGCTGTAAGGTCTGCTGGAAACAAAGATGGAAGGTTCGCTGTTCTGAACAAGAAGGAGGGAGTCTGATGAAACTGTCACTCGTATACCATCTGCACATAGAAAACACTGTGAGGCACAGGTACAGTCAGCTGTTGAGTGTAACTGTGACCTGCCCTGTCTGTTACTAGCCACAGAGTGCTAACCCATGGCAGTAAGGTTCTCTTTATAAACAGCTCGCTCACCATGCTGATGTCTGTCACAGAGCAAAGACACTGAAGGAAAGAGACCAGCATTAGCTCCTCTGCAGGGAACCATGTACCCCGAGGGCAGTGACTGGAAATGTGTTTTAAATGTTTCATGGCAGTAGTAGATGGAATTGGCAGTTCACTGTTTTTCCTGGTTTTAAGATTAACGCGAACTCTGAATTTATTAAATGCTTGATAGAAACTAACATATAAACAAATATTTCAGCATTAGGTGAATTTGTCTTTTATAAAGGGTGCCTTACTCCTCATAGGTAAATATGGGCTGTAGCTGACACAGAGTGCATGTGATGGCTCACCTGAACCCAGCTCTCAGTACCTCAGACGTCCACACAGTGGCACCAGCTGACAGACTGGCGCCGTCTGATTGGATGAGAGCTGACGTCCCGATGCTGCACCTCTCTTGGTGCTAACGTCGCCCTCTTGTGTTACCTGTGGGGTCTTACTGCGCACACACACACACACACAGCAGATGTCTCACTGGTTTCAGTTGGTTTTACGTGAACACGAGTAGGTGACTGCTTCACATAGAGATGCTGCAATACCCCGAGCATGACGAGCTTTCATATACAATGAAGACATGATGGTGGTGGTGGCTTTGTCCTGAGGACTTCAGTGTTGTTAGGAAGAATGACAACAATAATAATAATAGTTTTACAGTGTTTTAGAAAAAGCACAAGGCAGATGTCTTAATATAGTTAGCATTAATATTCTGGAGGGAAATATCAGATTGATTTAATGGTTCTGATCTGGAGGAATTCTATATTACTGATGATGTAGATGGAAAAAGAGAAACAATGTTTTCTTTCTTGTTTTGGTTGTGAATAATTAAACAAGTTGATTTGAAGTAAAATGCTCAGAGTCTTTATTACGTTAGGATTCATTGAATTTCTGTGCGGTGCATCGAGTCTAACAAAAGGTTGGGATGCTGTAGAGAATGAAAATGAATCTTAAATGTTATCCAAACATTCACTCATCACAAAGTTAGGAGTGTAAAGTTCTCTAATACCAAGAAAACCCTGTTTTAACTGGATCAATGAGGAGCCACTGATATCAAGACAAGGAAGCTCCTTACCATGAGTGGAGGGTTTTACACCAGGACCATGAGACTGCACGCTAAGTGGAAGGAAGGAGGCCGAGGACTGGAGAGGATCCGGGATGGAAACACAAACACAGGAAGATGGCGTCCAAGTGTAGTGTGCTTACTGACAGCAGAAACCTGAGAACGAAGGAGAGGAGCCATTGTGGAACGACGCAAGACTCCACAGCATGCACCACTCACAGACAGCGGCTGGACTCAAACAGTCTTAAGGACGCCAGAGCCTCCTCAGATATTTTAAGGATGTACTTCACAAGTTTCCCTTTTTAGCACTTTGGGATTCACCTTATTGGTGTAAAATTATTATTTTATGGCTGTCAAAGTGTTTTCTTTCATTTCTCATAGACTCGAGTACAGAAATGGGAACACATGATGTGTTTTTTGACAAAGTTACTAAAGATACATTTAAAAATGATACATGGTGCAATTTTCATGCTTGAATGATTCATAGATCAGTGTCAATGTGCAAAAAACATTCTTCTGATCATGTCTGAGGAACTAATATGTCAATAAATGTTACATCCTTCACTTCAGTACGGTTTTTCAAAGACTTTTTCATTTACAATTCTTTTGAGATGGAAGGGTTAGTGAGTTTTGTTGTATACGCTGCTAACGCTGTTCCCAAACATCACGTTCTTGCCTAAGAGATTGATACGAGCTCGTGGATGTGCTGTGGTTGATGGTTTGTGAAGCACATGACGCCAGCTCCTGTGAGGGGAAAATGCTCAGACATTTGGGAAATTCAGTGCAGAGAGGAGTAGGAGTTGAAAGTTGTGGGGTTTTTGTCGTATCTACGGCGCCGTAAACTAGAGGCGGAGAATGAGAGAAAACGAGAGTGACGAAGATGACGGAGTAAAGTAGTGTGCAAAGTCCACGCCGAAATGAATCAACAACACAAGATATTTTTGTTTGTCACAGAACCAAAGGATGATGTATGAGTTCACTTAGTCACAGTTCCTGCACAAACATGGTTCCGCTCACAGTGTTTGTGGAAACTTGTCATCTTATCTTGTTGTGTCATAATTTATGCTCGGATCTTTGCGCATGTTGAAGTCTAAGGAAACGCTAATCTGCTGCTAACATGACGGCACACACACTAATAAGGGCCTCCAGATACTGCTGTGTGATAGTCACTGCTCACGTTTAGGCTGTGTGAGGAAATGTAGATGTTTTTGTCACATGTACACAACACATCATTGTTTAAAAAGCCGCAGTGATTATAGCACGTTATACACCATGTCTCACTTTCCTCTATGTGAATCTGACATTCACACTCTGATGAAATCATTTTAGCATGCAGACGGCAGCAGCCGGGATCAAACCACCAGCCGTCCCATTAGCAGATGAGTAGCTCGACCTGGTGAGCTACAGCCACCCCGTCCCTACCTGTACTATTTATATTATATGAATTTTTACGTTGGAACATTGTAACTGCCTTCATGTCTTATACTGAAAGATTTCTGACAATGTGCTTGATATTTACGTTCTGCAGCTGTAGCTCGCTGTAAGCAGCACAGCTCTCGTGTTTCTCCAGTGCAGCCGATTACAGTTCTTCATATCAGCGTGTACTCTGAGAGCTCACTGTTAATAAAATGTAAATATATATATGTATAGATAGATATTTATAATAAACACATTACATTTATTATAACCTGGTATAAACATTTTAATTTGTCATGTGTGAAAACGTTTACATTCATGACCACAAACAGCCAACTCGATGCTCGGCTCTGCTCCAGCAGCCAAACTGTATTCACCCCCAGTCTGTGTCTGCACACAGCATGGTGTGCTGACACCTGACACATACTGAGTGTGCCGTACTGTGAGCACTTTGTACTTTGTGTCAAAACTTTGTAGTAAGTTTGGTTTTTTGTCTTTACAGTTTGCTAATAACATGGCTGTACTGTTTTTATTCTTCTTCATGCTGCAGCGTCCCTTTGGAGGGTGACGGTGAACGACTCTCAGCACCTCTATTTATAAAGCACTTTAAAGTCAAACGTTGTGCTAAACATAGACAAATAACATAAACAGAAAATAAAATCAAACATGTTAAAAATAGAGAATTAAAAAAAGTCAACACTTGATTTTACTCTAATATATATTTTTATTATTGTCAAGTTTACATTACCAACAGGCTGCACAAAGTGCTTTACAATGTGAAATACCACTAAAATAAATAAATGCACAACAAAGATGCAGAGAAGAAAAAATAAAAATGAATAAATATGCTGTGTGAATTTTAGACATCATGTGACTTTATGCTGTGTTATAAGAATTTAAATTTATCTTAAAACTGCTGTAAGCCTGTTATACATTAGATTATGTACAATGTGCAGTATCATGTATGATACTATCTGTCAAACACAGATAGTGAAGAAAAGACATGCCTGTACCTCATCCTCTATGTTTAGCTTAGAATAGCACACAGCTACTGTTCTGTGTTTTGTATTGATTTTATTTTGAGCATTGTTTAATGTGGGAGGTGCAGAAACGCAGCCATCCTGCCCGCACAGAAAGGAAACCTGTGATTCGTGTCCTCACGCTAATCCTACTTTATTCAGGAATAATGTGTTGTATAAATTTTACTTCTACAAGTGTGCTGTGTGCATGGATATTTTTCCAAGGGGGAGAAAAAAGATGCAGACAAGGTCCAAAGAATGAACTGAATATAGACATTGTTTTACAAACTGTGTTGTTTGTATTTGAATCAGTTAGTCAGCCACAGGAACAACATACAGGTTCATTACAGTCAAAGCTCACCACACATGTTTTTCTGGAATGGCCTTCCCAAAGTCGGCTCTGTGCCGGGAAACCAGCCACTTTAAAAGAACTCTGCTTAAGAGCTCGAATGTCAGGCAGGTTGTTGATGACTACAAAAATGTCCAGTCAAGTTACAACCTTCTAAGAGACACTTAACCAAATGTTAGTGGGGTGTATGTATATATACTTTTGAAACAGTTAATGTATTTTGGATAATCCAAAATAAACTTCTTTGTAAAGCTGAACAATCGTTCCACCCTGGAAAAAGAAAAGCCCCAAATTAACATGACATTCGAGCATGTGATGAGTGCATGTAAACGTCTGACCATAACTGTAAATATGTACTTTATGTGTGTTTACATATAGATGTTAACACGTGTGGGCTTGTTACCCCTAAAGTCAGGCATTCACCTGAGCCAGGTGTCGCAGGAAGCTTTCACAGTGTGTGTGTGTGTTGGTGTCTTTATGAAAATCAGAGTGACACACACTAGTGTAAGATTTCCATTTCAGCCTCAGACCTTCTGTTAAAGTTTGAAGCAACAGAGAGCGCCGCCGCCCAAAAACAGGTTTATGTTGCTGCAGTCGGACTCGGCGGGCGACAGAGACTTGTGAGTCAGAACTGCTGAAGTGAAAATGAATACACACATGCATGTAACTCTTCCCTTCACCTCTTCCTCCTACCCCTTCCTTCTTCCTCCCTTCTTATCGTGCTACTTTCCCCACCCCTTTCTGCCTTTCTTCACTCTGCTCGCTTTGAAGGGAGGAAATTTGCACTTTTGCACAAGCACGAGCAGCAGCAGCAGGCTGGGGATGAAGTGATTCACAGCATGGAGAAGGGGGAGGGAGGGTAGGGCAGAGGAGTTTGACACTTCTGCATCATTTCCTTTCACATGAAGTTTGCTGTTGTTGGTGCCTTGATCTGATTTGTGTCGTCTGTCTGCCTTCTCACTTACCTTCTGGTGGCACGTTGATACTGTGATGGATCTGAGGGCTCTTGTGATCATCTCGGCGCTCTTACTTGTGACTAATGGTAAGTCTGCTTTATTTTGGGGCAAACTGAATACTAAAAGCAAAGAAGGCCCAGCTCAGTCAGACCGGTTCATCTCATTTTGCTGTAACTGTGGATGCATTGTAGACGCAGTGCTTAGGGGCACAAGATAAACTCCTCACTTTGGTGCGAGTGGTCAGTAAAGTCCGTCCTTTCATTAAACTTTGCTTTCATCAGACAAACCCTGATGATCGAGCAATAATCGAGAGCTTAGAGCTGTAATGTGGAGCTCGTGGTTTGTCACAGCTGAACGACATGTTTTCATATATTCACCATGAGGATGAATGAACACTCGGAGCTGATTTTATGCTAACAAACATCAGGTAAAGAGTGAAGCTGCAGTAAGCGCGTGGATGACTCTGTGATCACTGCATCACACTACAGCACTGAACCCTTATCACAACACGACCAGCTTACAGTATCAGCCCTGTTGTTGTGTGTGCTGTCACTGCCTTTGTGCTGAAAACATTCAAGTCTTCAGCTGAAGCTGAGCTGATGACCTGCACTGTAACCTTTAGATCAACTTCTTAGCTTAAATGAGAATAAAGGTAGCGGTCACTGTGTTACTAAAGCATGGCTCCAGCACTAACTCACGGGAACACGGCCGTGTCACCAAAAATTAACTTGGATATTTTACAGTCCGGACAGTCTGCTGTATCTCATCGTATTGGTTTCACCTAACTGGCAGCGTCTCCTATACCACACAACCAACAATGAGCTAAATACTGTCACCGTCACTAAGAACTCAAAGCTTTGAGCAGCAGCGTCCTGCTCCTCTGCTGAAGGCCTCTTTGTGGAGCTGAACTTAACTAGCAGGTGCTTCCTCAAAACGTGAAGTAGACCTCCGCAGCAGCAAACACTTATTTTCACCCCACAAACTTAAAATTATAGTAAAGATAATGTGAATACTGGCCACCCACTCCTATTTGTTCACCGAGTTTAACATGTGCACTGACGCCGTGGGCTTCAGTGTCTCCCAGCAGCACAAAGCTGTGGTCCAGGGACCCTAAACACTCACAAATACTGTAGACATGGAAACAAAAGGAACAGCAGGAAGCTAGTACTGAGCATGTTTACTCTTTTTTCAACAACAAAGTAATTTTAACATATCACACGTCAGGCGTTGGAGAGGAACGCTCACACTGTGCGTCACGTCATTTGCCATCAGTCAGTGAAAACATGCAGGAGCATCAACGATCGGTGTGGCCCAGTCAGCCTCACGATGCACTCCAACAAAAACTGCTTCTGGGAAATAAAACACAGACAAGAGACACAACAGCACGGTGTCAGTGGCTCTGTCCTTCCAGCGTCAGTCCGTTTGCTGCTGCTGATGGGAGTGCAGAGCGCTGTTCCAACGAAGACGTTAGGGTTAGGGTGGCGTCTGACCCGCTCTCTGAGACCATAACTCATTTCTTCCAGTTCACCTTTTTATCCAGGTGATTTTGTGCCGACTGTCGCCACAGCCTAACAGGTCTGATTGGCCTTCATCATCTTTCCATCACCTAGAATCTTGTTTTTAATGAAGAGCTGTTACCTGACCTGAAACTGCTGCCAGAAGCGTGAATTTGAATTCAAGCACCGCAAAGTTTGTCATAAACTTGAGAAATGCATTATTTTTCTTATAAAGCCGTGAGATCAATAACACCAAGACAATAAGAAAATTACTGTTGAACACTTGAACATTAAAATAAAATTAAAATATATATTTTAGCCTCTTATTAAACATTTAATTCATGTCTGTTTTAGAACCATCATTGCTCACACGATTGGAAAAATAATGAAAACTATCAATGTGGGATGTTTAAATGAGATTTGACCTGCTTTATGGTCGTTTAGGTTCTGTGAACATTATGCAACAACAATGCTGAATATAAATTACAGGAGACACCCACACTGCATGCAGGAAGTTTTCAAGCATAGATTTTACACTTTTAATGTTTTATTTTGTGTGTTTGCACCAAGCAAGCGTGACTGCAACATGGTTTTAAACTTCTTTTAAACGGGGAAAGAAGTAAAAAACAAATAAAATAAAATAACACTTTAAAAACAGACAGAAGATAGTTACAAATAACATGATAATAAAGAGACCAGATGCAGGTTATTCACATCCATTAAAATAAGAGATTTCAAAGTTTAAATGTTGATGATTCCAAGTCGTGTGCTGCACATTATTTCATGCAGTACGTGATGATGCAAAGCTCAGCAGGAAACAATACAGAGCACAGCTAAATAAAAAGGCCACTGACACAAGCACAAATCCTCCCTGCAGTTATAATCCTGCCGGTTTTACTCAGCGTCAAAACCTTCATCGTTATCTCAGTGAAGTAGGAAGCTTTTAGTGAAGTATCGCCCAAATCATACTTTGTCTTCAGAAGTTCATCTTTCTTTTATTTGGGACTGATTTTAATGAGAGCACAGGAAAAGTATTTCTGAGGCCGACTCGTCATTAATGCGTGCTGTTCGCATGACTCTTTTGTCTTCACCAACATGCTGATATTGTGATATTCCAGCAGCTGGGCCGATAGCGTTTGTCCACCGTTGACTGCGTATTCAGGGTGATGCTCACTATTGTGTCGATCGCTGGTTTGGAATGGATAGTGATGAGAAAATGCTATTTTTCTAACCAAAATAAAAAATGCTGTCATAACACTAATGCAAGAAATTAATGGTAAACTGCTGTGAACTGTAAAAAGGTCATAAACTCATTTTTATTACAACCAACTGAGTAATCACCAACATTGACACCACAGCGCAGTTACAGCCATCTAACAGCCTGTGCGATGTGGTGTAGCTGCCCTATTTCAGGCCATCAATGATGCGCTCCAGAAACAACCATCAGCTGAAGTTTTGATCTTATTTAGTCTACAAATCTTTATGAGTTTAGTTACTAAAGTAAATATATAGAGATAGCGATGTGCTGTGAGCCATTTTTACAGGTAATGATTTACCTGGAACGAATTCTTCATACACAAAAACTAGAAATGACATCAGTGAGTCTGAAACCTGCTTTAACTGACAGGGAGAAGCACACTCTTATTAAACACTAGTTTTACTGGTAGATACGTTTTAGCACAGCGTTCGTCCACTAATCTGAGTATCGCTCCCCGGTTTCTGCAGAGTTCCTTCATGTCCTTGAGCAAGTTACTGAACCCCAGTCTGCTGATTATCTGTTGGTGCGAGTGTGTGTAGTAAAGGTAACAGAAGAAGAAAACACTGTATGAATGTACAGTTTGGGGCTTGTAGTGTAAAAGCGAGTGCTGGAAAAGTAGAACGTACTTAAATACCCTCCACAGATACTTCAGCAGCACAATAATCCTGAGTGATGGATCGATAACATGAGACAATGTGTTGGAGATACTAACAAAGACTCGTTTTTAACAGGAAGAGGGAATAAATTCAAGGTGAATTCAAGATGTAATATTAGTTTAGACCGTCTACAAAGGTCACCTGTGGTGCTTTCAGGGTCCTCACAGGCGGCCTCGGATGATCACTGCCCGACACTGTTGCAGAAAATAAAGAGAAAATGCTTCAGAGTGGCCGTCAGCCTCTTCGGCCATTTTTGATCTGCTTGTCGTAGCGCGAACAGTCGTTGTTATCGTCAGCAAAAATACAGTAGAGTTAACATTCAAATGGGCACTGAATTATGCTTTAGGAGTAGCACCCAATGAACTGATACTGTGTATGATATACTCAAAGGGTAATTTTACTGGTTTGATACGTCGGGTACATTTTAATGGTAGTACTACTGTAAATTTACACTTTACTCTTTCTGCTCTGATGCTGCCGAAAGGATCTCAGAGTTTCTTCCATCAGTTGTCCCTAAAAATGATTGCTTTTTAAAGCTTTCCTGTTCATTCTGATCCACACAGACCTCGACCGTGACACAAGCCAGATTATAAAATAAATAAGAAAAAAACACCAGTAAAAATAAATTAAAAATAACCTACATACATATGAAATGTTTTGTATGTATTCCAGATAAAATTAGTATATTTTATTAGTAAGATAAGTTTGAAATGTGGGTCAGTACTGTTCATCTTTATATAAAAAGGTCTTATCTGTACATGTTTCCCTACAGCGGTTTAGTCGTGCACATAGTTTCACTTCTGTTTGCAGAGGCTTTGAAATCCATGCCGCTGAAACTTGTGTCACCACTACAGCTCAGCGGCACCAAATAGAAGATAGTTTCTGGTGTTTCGAGAATAAGAAGGTGATATCTAAAAACACATCAGAGCTCACGTACCCCTGCTACTAGTTTACTAAGAAAGTCATCACTGATTAAAAACTAAATATCCAATCAATGAACTTTGATGTCATTTTTTACAGTTTGTTACGGCTCTAATCATCTCTAACCAAAAATCTCGCACAAATTTCCAACATGCAGGACAAAATTCACAAAACTTTACAAAATTTGTAACATCAAGTCTTTTCTTCTGGTTTCACCAATTTCCAAAGTGCTTTGAGTAGAGCAGGTCCTGAATGTGCGTCTGCAGTTATTGAGGATCCAAGGTTTATAAAACATAATAGTGCTGTAATCTGCAGCAGCTTAGCTGGGTCATAGTCAACTTCGCAGCAATGACCTTCCAATGGAAGATAAACTTTAAGAATGTCGTTCCTTGAAAAATCTTTTCGTTTGTTGTTTTTTATTTTCACACAAACTTAATCTTAAAGAATATCTTTGTTTCTCTTGTAAATGTGTGATTCTGTTCCATGTTTCTTGTAACTTTATTCTTCCCTGCAGGTCGTCTGTATAAGGTTTGATTGACAGCATCTCTAGTCCACATACTGAAGTCCACAACAGAGGGATACATTCATTATTGTTGTACTTTTGTTATATATACTAACTGATATGTGTCCTCCAGGAAATACCCAAACTCCAGATTATAACCAAACTGAAAACTACACTGTCAGCTCCATTTCCCTGACTAGCAGTCCTGCGACGACTGCCACCACCTCTAAAAGTACAAACTTCGTGGATAAAGTGTCCAATCCAGTCACTTCTTCAACCAAATGTAAAGGTAATGTTGTGGTAATCCTGCATTTTCTATCCACCGCTTCCTGTTTGGTCAAAAAAAAACAAACAAACGCAATTCAGGCATCGTTTGAAAGATGTGTGTCAGATCAGAGAGACACAGCTGGATCGGACTGAAGGGAGAGATCATCAAGGTGACAGCGTTACTGAGAGAGTAGCAAACAACATGCCAGCCTGTGCTGTGGGTCAAAGGCTGGTCCGCTGTCTATCGCTGCAGACTTCAAGTGGTGCATTTAAGAACTGCAACACATGTGATACTCTTAAATTTATGATCAACAATTGAAACCAGTTGTGATCTTGGAGTCTAGGCAGCACTGAGGGAAAATAAATACAGGATTCTATATTGATTCTGTATTGGTAATTATTGCCAGGCCTCAGAAACACTAACAAACATTACCTGTAAACATGGGTCGTCACTGCACTCAGAAACACATTTAGGGTGGAAATGATGCTGTGGTTTCACTGAATGAAAACCATGAATGCCATGTCCTCTGACCTGAGGAGAGGAGGCACCCTCTCTGTGATGGTGGGGAAACAAACCATGCTGGATATCTAAACTGATATGGACCAGGGAGTGAGAGGATCCCACACTGTTTGATGGAAATGTAAATTATCAGCCTACAGAGGGCTGAATTCAAAGACAGGTGCTGCGGGCTAGTCCATTTTACCTAGATTTCTTTGCAGCAATAAAGCATGCACACAAGCCCCCATGTGTTTGTATGCATGCCTGACAACATTGCGACATGCTCCTTATGAGGAGGAATGTGTACCAGCGTAGGATCCAAGGGTCCAAGCATTTCATCCTGATAGCTAATGGGAGTCAGGGTGCTGTTGCCAAGCCTGTAGAGGCCTGTGATATCACATAGATCTGTCCCTAGACCATCACTGATGCAGCACCAAATCGGTCATCCAGAAGAATGTTACAGGCATCGTGCTTCTCTAGACCCTCTCACATTGGTCATAAGTGCTCAGTGAACATGCTCTCATCTGTGAAAAGCACAGGGTGCCAGTGGTGGACCTGCCAATTCTGGTGTTCTATGGCAAATACCAGTCCAACTCCATGGTGCCAGGCAGTGAGCACAGAGCGAACTAGAGGATGTCGCCTGCTCAGGGCACCCTCATGAAGTCTGTTTCTGATTGTTTGATCAGAACAATCAGAATCTGTGACCTGCCGAAGGATCATTTGCAGCTCTGTAAAATGCTCATCTTGCTCCTCCTTGCACAAAGGAGCAGATACCAGTCCTCCTGCTGGATTAAGGCCCTTCTACAGCCCTATCTGCCTTTCTCTTGGACTGTGCTGGGAGACACAGCAAACCTTTTGGCAGTAGCACTTATTGATGTTCCATTCTGGAGGAGTTGGACTACCTGCACAACCTCTGTGGGGTCCAAGTATCACCTCATGCTACCAGTAGTGGCACTAACCTTAGCCAAATGCAAAACTAGTGAAAAAACAGAAAAGATGAGGAAGGAAAAATATTGGCTTCCACCTGTAGAACCATTCATGTTTTGGAGGTTGTCTCATTGTCGTCCCTCTAGTGAACATGTTGGTAATTTCATGAACACAATAGCAGCTGAAACTAATTAATGACCCCCTCCACTACTTAACTGATCAGAGCAGCTTCCCAAAAGTATAACTGGCTTCATGCTGTACTCTGATAAAAACTTGGAGCAGTCTGTGTAAAACCACATTAATGCTACATGGCAGGTTTAGGAGCAACATACGCTTCCATGCAGATTCTTCACAAAAATGTTACATGTTTCAAAAAGATGATGCCACACCTTTGTACTATTATCAAGTAAATAAATTATCTGTATATTATTGCGTTAAACTATTATTTGTACTAAACTATTATTTGTATAGCTTTTATACATACAGTATATGTACTATTCAGATAATGTGTGTGTTTGCACGTTTGTGTGTGTCCAGCTGAGAAGGACGCGACACAGCTGAAGACCTACAAAGTGATGACAGCGTTGCTCTTCTGCATATTGCTCATCCTTTTCCTGATGCGCTTCACCAGACCTACTGTAAAAGCCCTGCAGAAGAGATGTGAGTACACACACAGTCCACAGGTTTTTGTCAGAATAAAATAGAATAGATGACGTGCTGTTGGAAGACTTCAGATTCAAATTGATGCATACTCAGTCATTCAGATAATGAAATCCAAGAAAGTTCATTCAGCACATCTGGAAATGGCGTTTTCAATGAGGGGACCATTTCGTCAATTCAAGTGACTTCTTTAGTCTCAGCTGACTCCAGGTTTCCCCAACATTATAAACAGTACATTTGCACAATGACCAATAGGATCATTTTCTAAAAAATCACCCCAAGGATCAGCTCCATTGGCACAAACAGAATAATATAGAGTACACTGGTAAGTGCCAGGAGGATCAAGGAGTCAAGGAGACCATCTCCAGAAAAGACCATCTCTGAATCAAAGAGGGGGCCTAAGGGTACATCTGTCACCATCTTACAATGATGTGATTGCAGCCATTCCCCAACTCTCTGTGAATATTGACAATTTGCATATTAATAATCATGAAACTGACCTCAAAGCCCATTGTTAGCCAGTGGTGCTAGATTTGGTCACTAAATGTACTGATGAATAGAATCAACTTTCTGGCAGTGTTTTTAATTGGTACACAACAGAGAAACCAAAGTATGGCATAGCTAAAGTGCTGACACACATGTTCACTGTTGATTTCCAGTGTCAGACAGGAGGCAGAATCGTTGGATAGGACCTACACAGAGTCACAGCGGTGAGTCATGAACTCTAAGTCTCAGCTCTAATATCATTGATCACATACTGTATTTCAAAATAGTGCCCTGTTTGATATATGGTCATGTAAAAAGTGTTTCACAGGACTCAATGGCTTGTGGAACTCCTGTTTGTAACAATGTTGCTTTAGATTGTTTCCAGACTTTTGCTGTGTTTGGTTTTTCCCAAATATGGAATTGTGCATTGTGGCCAGGATTTCATTTTTGGTCTCACTGATCCAAATACTGTTCCAGAAGTCTTGTGTTTTGTTCAAATGCAACTTTAAGTTGTGCTCCCATATTCTTTTTCTTTAAAGGAAAAGAGGTTTTACCTGGAAATCCTTCCAAAGAACCTATACTTGTTGAGTCTTTTTCATATTGTACTATAATCAGCCTTCACAAGCCTGTAGATTAATCTGAGATGTTGCTCCTGGGTGTTTTGACATTTCTTTGAGCAAACCCAGACATCTTGCAGTCCTCGAGTGGACCATGAAGTATCTAAGCCATATCTATCCATCCATCCAAATCAGAGGCTTATTCCATTGGTCACAGGCAGTGTTGGGCAAGTTACGTCGAAAAAGTAATTAATTATAGTTACTTCTTCAAAAGAGTAACTGAGTTAGTATTACAATATTCTAAAAGTAATTAATTACTTAAAAAGTAACTATTGCGTTACTTTAAAAAAAAAAAATTAACCCTCTGGGGTCCAGGGTATAATTGGCCATTTCACCTTTAAAAACTATTTACTTTGCCTTGTTTGGTATCATCCTTTTCAGCACAACCTCACGTGTCTGAATTTACAGTTATGTTTTCATGTTGACATACTGTATTAACACAATTGATCTAAAATCAGACAAAAAACATAAATTCCAAGTAGAAAAGGTTTTTTACTGTAACAACCACAAACATGTTTATTTAATCATATTTCATAACTTTAAATGCGAATATAAATTGTCAATTTTAAAATCGCAAACAAAGTTATTTGCAGCCATTTACATTTTACCCTTTTTTAAATAACCATTTCAAACTATTTACATAACAATCAGCTGTTCTGCATTCAATAAGATGCCACACAAATTATTTGTGCCACTCCAAAAAAATATTTTGTGTCCACTACAAAGGAGAACATCACAGCCTGATACCTGCAGGTCTGACAGCAGCAGGTGTATCACTGCTGTTTCTACCTGGAGACAGCAGTCGCCTCATTGTTCTGACACACAACACAAAACTATCCACAACACTACACACTAACTACACAAGACAACACATTAACTACACACTCCAAACACGCTAAACGTCACAAATCTCACACATCTCAAAACTCGCGCTCTCTCTCTCTTTTTCTGCTCTCTCTCTCTCTCTCTCTCTCTCTCTCGCCATCACCAAAACTTCCCCCTCTTCCTAAACAACCAAAGGTCAGGTTGCCCTATCATTTTTTGATTGGTCGACATTGTGCATTTTTCCACCAACACGAAAGGGGTGGGTTTTTTTATTTTGTTTTTTTTGGTCATAAGCAGAGAGTGCTTGCTAGCGCTGTGCTTAGACGTTAAATGTGACGAAACTATTCATGAAAAAACGCCGCGTACATATTGTTTATCATGACTCTGGTTTTACGTGGCCTATCAGCACAATTTAAAAACTGGTATATATCACTGTGTTGCTTTGTCATCTTGAAGTGGTCATGTGATTGGCTTACCACGACTACTTTATTCTTCCTCAGTCAAACAGCAGCACTCACGCGATTGTTTTGCCCCCTTAGCTCCAGGTGTTGTGCCAAAAAGTGATTGTCGGGCAGAAAGTGATTGCCGTCCGCGGGAGCGCGCTCAGCCGCTGTAGCGCCCAGATTACTTACGGCTACTTCCATGCAGCTGATATAAGATGCGGTAAGCTGAACACAGCTTCAACCGTCTGTTTGTTGGAAAACAGTAACACGACCACTCCGCATTTTCTTGTTAATAACGGTAACGGCGTTGTAACGATAGGAATAGTAATTAGTTAGGTTACTCGTTACTGAAAAAAGTAACGCCGTTATTCCCATCACTGGTCACAGGGCAAGAGGTTGGGAACACTCTGTATGAAACTGATTGTAATATATAGAGACAGACAACCATTCAGCCAGTAAATGATAACTTAGGGCCTTCTTGCTATGAGAGAACAATGGAAACGATCACATCACCATGCCACAACCTCCTCTGTATAGCATAATACTCTAGAGTCAAATGTGAGGCCATCGAATGACAGGTAAAGTGTGACTCAAATTGGGTCAAATATGAGGAAAACAGAAAATCTGAAAGGTCTACTATGAAAAGAATCAAGGTGTTGCAATGGCACAACGTCCAGACTTCAAAGCATTTGAAGAGGTCTCTCTCTTCCAAGTCTCTGTTAGTACCTGACTTAATAATTGATCAACAAATCGATTTACTCTGCTTTACAGAAACCTGGTTGCAGCAGGATGATTGTGTTGGTTTAAATGAATCAACACCCCTGAGTCACTCTACCAGAAACCTCGAAGCACAGGCCGAGGGGGCGGCATTTAAAAGTAGAATGGGAGGCAGAGCCTTCAGTTTTCAGGCCCCTCTTCTGTGGAACCAGCTTCCAGTTTGGATTCGGGAGACAGACACTATCTCTACTTTTAAGATTAGGCTTCAAACTTTCCTTTTTGCTAAAGCATATAGTTAGGGCTGGACCAGGTGACCCTGAATCCTCCCTTAGTTATGCTGCAATAGGTGTAGGCTGCCGGGGATTCCCATGATGCATTGAGTTTTTCCTTTCAGCCACCCTTTTCACTCACTATGTGTTAATAGACCTCTCTGCATCGAATCATATCTGTTATTCCATATCTTCCTTCTCTCACCCCAACCGGTCGCAGCAGATGGCCCCGCCCCTCCCTGAGCCTGGTTCTGCCGGAGGTTTCTTCCTGTTAAAAGGGAGTTTTTCCTTCCCACTGTCGCCAAAGTGCTTGCTCACAGGGGGTCATATGATTGTTGGGCTTTTCTCTGTATCTACTGTACAATATAAAGCGCCTTGAGGTGACTGTTGTTGTCATTTGGCACTATATAAATAAAGTTGAATTGAATTGAATTTTGAATTCTGTGACAGGACCTTAGAGAAACATCCATCCATCCATCTTCGTCCGCTTTATCCGAGGCCGGGTCGCGGGGGCAGTAGCCTAAGCAGGGAAGCCCAGACCTCCCTCTCCCCAGCCACCTCCTCCAGCTTATCCGGGGGAACACCAAGGCGCTTCCAGGCCAGCCGAGAGATGTAATCTCTCCAGCGTGTCCTGGGTCTGCCCCGGGGCCTCCTCCCGGTGGGACATGCCCGGAACACCTCACCCAGGAAGCGCCCAGGAGGCATCCTTGTCAGATGCCCGAACCACCTCAACTGGCTCCTTTCGATGTGGAGGAGCAGCGGCTCTACTCTGAGCCCCTCCCGGATGGCTGAACTTCTCACCCTATCTCTAAGGGAGAGGCCAGCCACCCTTCGGAGGAAGCTCATTTCTGCCGCTTGTATCCGCAATCTCGTTCTTTCGGTCACTACCCACAGCTCGTGGCCATAGGTGAGGGTAGGGACGTAGATCGACCGGTAAATTGAGAGCTTCGCTTTTACACTTAGCTCCCTCTTCACCACGACGGACCGGTGCAGCGTCCGCATCACTGCAGCCGCAGCACCAATCCGTCTGTCGATCTCCGGCTCCCTTCTCCCATCACTCGCGAACAAGACCCCGAGATACTTGAACTCCTCCACTTGGGGCAGGAACTCATCCCCGACCCGGAGTGGGCACTCCACCCTTTTCCGGCTGAGAACCATGGCCTCAGATTTGGAGGTGCTGATCCTCATTCCCGCTGCTTCACACTCGGCTGCGAACCGTTCCAGTGCGAGCTGGAGGCCTTCACCCGATGAAGCCAACAGAACCACATCATCCGCAAAAAGCAGAGATGAGATTCTCCTTCGGGGATGGGGTGCCCTCGGCCTCTCGGCCCGGGGCTCGGTCACTCAGGCACAGCTGGCTGCCGGCGGAGCTCACGGGCACGTCACTGCAACCCCCCCTGGCTTCTGCTCCGCGGCTGCTGAGTGACCCCTCATCTGGGACTCTCCTCAGCTCTTTCTGGGATAGTGGCGCGGCTGCCCCTCTGTTGGTCTTCCTTGGTCTCTTGTGTTCTGGGGGCCTCTGGATGTCTGGAGTCTTGATCTCCTCCATACCTGCTTCATGCCCTGGAGGACGGGGCAGTGGCCCCCCCACACCCTCTAGCAGATCATTACATGAAGGAACCTTTTAAAAACAAGCGCGTTCATGCTCACAGGTGTACACACGGGTGCTCACACACACAAACTACACCCTTTTGAGCTCCTACCTCAAAGCACACTGTGCGCTGTCGATCTCACGTGCTGCACCATAATGTTTAATATTTAGTATTTACTGTCATATTCCCATATATCATTGTGATCTTGTTTATTACTCTTGTCTTCTTCTGCTTGCTTTCTTTTTTCTTTCTCAACAGGTGATCCAGGTGATCGATATATGTATTTTTTGTCTGCTTATTCTGTTGGTTTTTGTTTTTTGCCCTTTTTCCCCGTCCCTCTTCTCAGGTTTTTTTTTTTTCTTTCCCTCTTTCTTTCTCCCCTTTCCTTCCCCCAGTCAAGTCTGTCCCGTATTCAGCAAGTGAAAATAAAATAAACAATAAAAGGTGAATCAGATGGACCATTACGGCAAGGCTGGGATGGTCCATTTGGTAAAGTAAGTCCGTTGGGCATCTTTCTTCGCCTTTAGACAATAATTCTGATGGCAA
>CAKLIZ010000392.1:104997-127846 GCA_922035795.1 Oreochromis mossambicus | reverse complement strand
AAAAAAAAAAAAAAAAAAAAAAAAAAAAAAAAGAGAGATGAGATTCTGAGGCCACCGAAGTGAAAGCCCTCCGCCACTTGGCTAGAGAAACATTAGAGAAACATTTATGCAAATACACTGAAGGCCTTCAGTGTACTAAAGCAACTTTGTAAAGAATATGGAGGCAGAATAAGGATCTGCAAGAGACAGTCATACACAATATGATTACTTAAGGTTATTGCTGCTAAAGGTGGTTCCACAAGCTATTGACTCATAAAGTTTATGTAATTTTCTTATTCATAGGACTGCACTCATAAATGTACATGGGTGGCTTGTGTGCTTTGTTGATGATCAGAAAAATAAAGGAAAAACATGTAGACATAAAAAAGTAATGGATATCCCATCTCTATGTCTCTTTCAGTGTCTTATCATCGAGGGAAAACTGCAGTTAAAAATAATGATGGAGATAAGAGACACTCCTACCCTGGTAACACACACAAAGTCAAAAAATATATATAATTTTTTCCTCCTTTAATTCTTTACAATATCTGACAAAAATGCATTTCAAATTTTAGAATTTCATTGTTACATACATGTACATATTTTTACAAGTGCAAAAGTAATAGGACAAGTCACTGATAAGGTCATAAAAGAGGTCATAATTAGGCTAAACAGAAGAAAAATATCCCAGGTAGAGGAAACTTTAGGACTGTCCAAATCAGTTATTGGTCCAGTCTGTAAAAGGGGAGCACTGAACAATAACATGTGTGTGTGCGTGTGCGTGTGTGTGTGTGTGTGTGTGTGTAGATGGGTATTAACATCTTTGTGGGGACCATAATCCAGGTCCCCACGAGTTTGAAGGCCTTTTTGAGAGTCAAAATGTGGTTTTAGTGTCAGGATTACAGTCAGGTTATGGTTAGGTTAGGTTTAGGGTAAGGGTCAGGGTTAGGCATTCATTTTTGATGGTTAGGGTTAGCAGCTAGGGAAAGCATTATGTCAATGAGATGTCCCCACAAGGCCATAAATACACACACACACGAGTTCACAAGAGTACACAAGGGTTCATTTTGTTGCTTTAAATCTGACGTCTCTCCTGTGTGCCGACAGCTCTGGATCGTTTGGTAATCTCTGACAGCAGAGAGCCTTCATCCAATAGGAACAGTGACTACAACCTCTGACTTGCATCTTACTCCATCATCTTCCTCCATCATCTTCCTCCGTCATAATCAACATCAATGTCATCATTGTCTTATGTGAGCTGGAAATGTAGTATGTTTTCATTTGTAGCTATATTTCACCTATTTTGTGAGTCTATCAAGAAGTCACAAATTTAGGTTCAAAGTTATGTAAAAGTGAGTTTCATTGTGGCCTCACCACTGTGAGAGATCCACTGTGAGAGAACAAAAACGTTGCACAGGGTCTCATCCTTGCCTTACAGAGTGCAGCTACAACACCAACCCAAAAACTGTAGAGCGCGCACACACACACACACACACACACACACACACACACACACACACACACAATATTCATGAATGACTGTACAGCACACAATTTTGTAGTAGATAAAATCCAAATCAATTCACCCAGTTCTTGTTTTGAAAGTCATGTCAGAGTATGCTGTGCAATCATTCCACCCTGGAAAAGAACAAAGAAGTCATTAAAAGGAGCTTCATCAAATCAGACATCTGTTTATAGTTTGCTTTGCTGGAATTTAGCTTTACGTGCCAGTCGTGTAAAGTTTATATCAATAAAACATACAGGATGTACCACACGGCTGTGTGTCTACACACACCTAGATTTCCAAGTTTACATTAATGTAGTTGAGTTTTTTTCTCAATCACACAGCTATAAAATCACATCTATTCCAAAATAATCATATATAACCTTAGTTCAAAGCTCCCCATGTTTCTGTGTGTCTGAATGTAACTATGTTTCTGTGAGCTGTGTCCAAATGACTCTCGACACTGAAACAGATGGCGTTACACATTTATACATGTTGTACAAAGCCTGTAACTTAACCATAAATAAATATAAGACAGAGACAGGACCATTTAAATCATTTCTACATCTCTGACATGTGAGCTGTCGCCCTCATCGTCTCAAACTTTAACCGAATCCTTTGTCCTGTTTTGCAGAGCCTTATCTCCATCACAGTCCATTTAGTTTTAGTTCAGTTTAATCCACTTAATCTATTAATATCTCAAACACATAAACATTTTTAATTAAGGGTCTCTACCTTACAATGTAAAGCACCTTAAGACAACTTCTGTGTTTAAATATAACTGAATTGAATAAAGTTTTGAATTGCATCACATTTTGACGTGTTCATAAACAACAAATAAAATTCAACCTGTCTTCTCCTGGGCTTAGTCAGGCTCATGTCACTCAATGATTCAGAAGAATCCACTAAGCAATTAGAAATGTCTAAAGTTGTTTTTTGTTTTTTTATTTATTGTTTAATATGAAAGTTAGTCATCAAGAAGGATGGAAAACAGAAAATGCTATTTTAAGCAAGCACTCCAGTTTTTTAAATGGTAACTTCCAGATAAATGTTTTTCTTTCTGTGCTTTATTCTATTAAATATTGTGTCTGTTCAAGTATAACTTTAGTGTTAGTGCAGTTAGTGGCCTCAGCGGCTTCACAGTACTTTTCACTTATTGAATACTTTTTACTTTGCTTGCTTACAAGTTTCACAACTTGAACTCTTTGTGTATGAATAACCAATGATGACCCTGAGAACTGCAGGAACAATCTTCAACATGTTGTAAATATTCTCCTCATCAAAAGATTTTCAGAAGAAGAACAATTGGAGTGTAACATGGTAATATAGTACTGTTTGTAATACTAAGTGCAACTTTTTGTCATAAGTAAAATGATTCAACCAAGTTGACCTGATTGTTTTCTTTGAACATTTTGTTGATTTTAAAGAAGACAGAAAGACAAAGAAAATGGGGAGAGACAGGGATGAAGGTGGTTACCGAGTGCAGAGATGTGGTTTCCTTTGCCGTTGACACCAGCTTCCTGTTTGTGTTATTTCTGGTGCAATCTGTATGTCTTCCCTCTTGTCTTTCATTAACTCTCTCTCATGTTGTCTTCTCATTTCTATCAGCCCTTCCTTGTTCATTATGCTCATTTTTTCCATCTCCTGTGTGGTGAAGTCAGAGCTGAGGGTTAATCTGTTTGTCGTCACACAATGTCTGGACTACCACTGAAAGGATTTGAACCAAAAGCTTCTTACTGATGAAAACTTCAGTGATGTCACTGTAGAGGAGTCCTTTCTCCTGCACAATCACCATTTCTACACACTTTGTGTTGCAAATTTTAAATAGAGTTTTTTAAATGCCATTTTGTCATCATGTGGTCTTAAAGAGCTAACCAATGATATACCAAATAAAAGCTTTATAAGAATAAAAGTCTTCCAATAAGGAATTTGTATACTGAACAAGAAGAAATAACTCTAAGTATTGTAATGCAACTAGTAATAGTAATGCATCGTGCATTATTTCTTTTTTCATAATTTATAATGTGGCATAAATGCAGAGAAAACTATAACAGAATGAACTGTGGTACTGCACAGGAAGACAAGTATGTGGGGCTGGGACAGGTGAGCTTGGGATCGGCTCCATGGACTGTGATGATGGCTGCAGGCCGAGCATGTGGGGGCATGTATGCTGGTGGGGCGGATCCTGCCCAGAATGGCCAGTTGGTGAACCAGCTGGAAACTGCTCTATGTTTTTAATATTAATTGTTATTTTTACACCACTGGACCAGAAAGGTCACCTCATTCCTTTAGTCGTGTTGGTACTGACTCATGTGCCAATCACATGCATTTTGCTGTATCTATGTATAGTTTCTTTTTCTCTTTCTCTTTCTCTGTCTTTTCACTTTTGTTTGTCTATCTGTATCAACCACGTTTTCAACAATAAACTCAAAAGATGCATGAGCACACACAGGAGGTAGGGGAGGGGCTGGTTGTGTTAAGAGATTTGGGTAATCCAGTGTCAGTAATGAAAATGAACAAATGGGCTGCTGTCAGTGGTTGTAGGGTTGGTGCGCAGGACCACTATAACCTAGCCTGCAGCCTGTGTAACTATATTGAGAAAGAAAAAAAACTATATTGACCCATTGCCCTACATGCTCTTCATGCCACCTGGCAAATACCTGGCATGTCAGATTACCATTTCAGGCCTGGTGGCAGCCAATGGCAACACGAGTTGAACAGGTAAGTTTGTAGCAACTAATCCATCTTTCGTATAATCACTCAAACCATGTAGAAACGCTCCAGACAAAGCCTTGTCCTCCCTGCTAGCCAAAACAGCCCGGCTCTGACACCATCACTCTTTCTGTGAATGGAAACTGTAAATGTGCTGAGGTGGAAAGCAAACAGAAGACAGCCATGCTCATTGGCACAGTTCAGCAGAACTTTGATGAAACAAAAAGGAAAAGACCATGGCTGTGTGTTGGCTTTGTCACAATAAACTGGAATATAACCAGTCGAAGTCAGTAACCATGTACTGTATGTAACCATGTAAACATATTAACATTATACATCGCACAAACTGGAGCACACAGTGGTGTGAAAAAGTGTTTGGCCCCTTGTTGATTTCCTATTTTTCTTTATGTTTGTCACACTTAAACATTTCAGATCATCAAACAAATGTAACTATTAGACAACAATAACACAAGTAAACATAAAATGCAGTTTCTAAATGAAGGCATATATTGGTAAGGGGAAAAAATCCAAACCTACATGGGCCTGTGTGAAAAGTCTTTGCCCCCTAAACCTAAAAAGTGTAATTTAGGCTTACTCATCTTTGACCCGCCCACTCCAAAGTCTTCATGTTGTTTTTCATAAGCCATGCAGAGGTAGGCTCCTCCTCCTAACCCTGTCACGATCAGAGGGGCTGATGAGGAGATCGTTGAGGACTACCGGTACCTGGGGGTACACTTGGACTGTAAACTGGACTGGACCAAGAACACCAATGCTATCTTCAAAAAAGGGCAGAGTCGGCTTTTCCTACTGAGGCGACTCAGTTCCTTCAATGTTGGTGGGAAAATGCTGACCATGTTCTATCACTCGGTGTTGGAGAGCGTCGTGTTCTTTGCAGCTGTGTGCTGGGGCAGTGGGGTGAAGACAGCTGATGCCAACAGGCTGAACAAACTGATTAAAAAGACTGGTTCTGTCCTGGGTGTCAGACTGGAGAACCTGGAGGAGGTGTCTGAGAGGAGGATGCTAAAAAAGCTTCTTTCTATCATGGACAACCCCTCCCACCCCATGCACGCCCCCATGATGGACCATCGGAGCAAACGCAGCAAAAGACTCATTGCCCTGAAATGCAGAACTGACCGCCACAGGAAATCCTTTGTACCGGTGGCAATAAGACTGTATAACTCTTCCTCACTCTGTAGGTGATTCTCCTGAGACTATTACCTATGTTATTCTGTTCCCTCCCAGTCCGTGCAATATTACCCAACAGTACTTATTGAATATTTGTTTTCATCCCCCCATCATACGCTGCTACTCCCTTTATTCTATTACACAATACTTTGTCACTTTCTAGAATTGCCTGCACTCATAGTTCAGTTATTTATTCTCCAGGATACAGTCATTTGTATTACTTCGTTAGAGTTATTTGATACTATGTCTTGCACTATTCTACTGTATATTACTGTACATTACTATTCTTATTGTATATATTGTATATCATCTTATTCACCTGTTCCTCTGTCTCTCCTGCTGCTTTGAGCATGTACATGACAAAAGAATTTCCCTCGGGATAAATAAAGTTATTCTTATTCTTATTCTTGTTCTTATTCTTAGATATTCTGCTGTGTTTTGGATCATTTTCCTGCAGCAGAACCAGGTGAGCTTCAGCTTGAGGTCATGAACAGTTGTGCGGACATTCTCCTTCAGGATGTTTTTGTAAACAGCAGAATTCATGCTTCCATTTACCACAGCAAGTCTTCCAGGTGTTGAGGCAGCAAAACAGCCTCAGACCACCACACTAACACCAACATTTGTTACTGTGGTATGATGTTTTCTGAAATGCTGTGTTACTTTTACTCCAGAGTGCTTTTCCAGAAGTCTTGGAGATCATCAAGATGTTTTCTGGTAAAACTGAGACAAGCCCTTATGTTCCTTTTGCTCAGCAGTGGGTTTCGTCTTGAACTCTGCCATGTAGGCCATTGTTGCCCAGTCTCTTTCTTATGGCAGAGTCATGAACACTGACCTTTACTGAGGCAAGTGTTCTTTGGATGCTGTTCTGGGCTCTTTTGTAAGTCGTTTGAGAAGTCGTTGTTGTGCTCTTGGGGTAATTTTAGTTAATGGATCTCACTGTGGTTTGCTTTTTCACACTACTGTGTATATATATATATATATACACACACAGTTTTTGCAGCAATCCCCTCGTAATTTAATTATGATTAATATTTGACGTTTTAACATGCTGTTTTTAGACTTGATGGATAGCATTAACAACCTGCTAGCTGCAAATAATCATGTGCAATTTCACATGATTATTAACAGACAGAAAGAAAACCTATGACTGATACCAGAAATAGTTTTCTATACAAGATCGCTGCAAAAAGTGCAGCCTTACCTAATGTCCACCCCACCGTTACTCATTTTATATATTAAGATTTAATATAATGAAACTGGGGTTCTCAAGAAAAGAGAGGGACACATTGCATGAAATTATGAGATCATTAATGATTCATTTTGTGATGACTTTCTGTCTTCAATGATTATTGTGGTAATACTAGCGTCATACAGCAGGATACTCCGCCGCTGGTCTGCCTTTTACCAACACACCTGCCGACAATCAGCCACCTGCGACTCATGACCTCATCATCGCAGCCATTACTCAAGGTGGTGGCTGAGCTGCAGTCTTCGCTGGATCGTTAAACTCTCTCCAGTTAGTGTGGCCCCGGCTACTGACCATCATCTGCTCTAGTTGTCTTGCCTCTGAATGCTAACATGTTCCCAGTCTCCCTGTGCAGAGCTCCCTGGATTTTCCCTCCTTTGGACTTTGGTGAGCCTGTGGCTGCCAGTGAAGAGTGTGTGAAGACTGGATGTTTCTTACCTCTCCCTGGATCCCTGGAGTCTCGATCCCCCCACCTGCACCACTGTATATAGCACTTTGTGATTGCACTGTAAATAAATGCACACCTAAATGTGATAACCTTGAGTCCTAGCATCTATGACGGTCATTTCAGTCTTTGAGTAATGTTTCCTGCACTATTTGTGCCATTAAGAATTAAGAGAGCTTCACGGCATAGGGGGATTTAACCCAGTACAAGCAGGTTGAACCTAATGAAGTGGCTAGTGACTGTAATATCAATACATTTCATGGTGATGATTTATAGTACTGCACTAAAGTCATTCTCTAGCTTCTCAACAGCCACTGAGACCATTTCTGATGATGCTTCAGGGAACAGTGCATCTTCCTGGTCCTACACCAGGTTTATGCTCCTTTTCATAGGTTCAACTAAAGAAATTGGAACATTTTTTTGTTATAGGCTGCTAGTAACAAAGTGCCTAACATGTCCTTGGGAGTGACTGAAACATGACTCTATGTTTGTATCTATCTGTATATGAGTGGGCGTATTTTACCCTGTCCTCTCTGCTCAGGTCACAGCATGGGATGTTAATCTGGCCTTACTGCAAATGTTCCATCCAGAGAAACAATGACAGATGATGGTAGATTACTGCTGCAGATTATCCTGTGGAGGTGGGGGCTGGGGGGGACTGACACGGGACAAATATGAAAGGAGATGAGAATAAGAAAGAGACAAATGAGGAAGACTGGCATATACTAAACTATGAAGACAAAGTTACATTAGTTATTGTGAAGAGAGAAACAGCAATAAACGTGAACACTGCAATAAAAGTCAACATGCACATAATTGTCATGTTTTTATAGTAACCTAAATAATAACATTTAACATTTAGCACCATGTTTAAAAAAACACTAATGGTGAAAACACAAAATAGTATGACTTGTATTAACTCATTTGCACAATGACTGAAACTAGCACCACTGAATGAACAATGGGCAGTGAGGTCAGTTTCTTGGACATTCAGAAAGATCAACCGGAGAAAAAGAGTCTCAATAAATATCAGTGGTATTGATAGTATCTGTGCATGATGTTACTTCTGAGAGATGGCTATGAGTCATTTTTTCTCTAATGGTTAAAATGTTGTTTGTGAAGAAGTTCATGAAGTCATTACTAGTTAACATTAAAGGGATTGTTGGCTCAGTAAAGCTCTGACTGTTTGTCAGCCTGGCTACAGTGCTGAAGAGAAACCTGGGGCTGTTCTTATTTTCTTCAATCAGTGATGAATAGTATGATTTTCTAGCATTACAGGGGGATTTTTTTTAAAGAGCACCAAATGAAGACCTCGTAAATTAGTGAGATGCCATTTCCTCTCCAGCTAACAAGTTGTTTATTTCAATGTGCATGTTTGAAAGTTATACCAAGTAGTCAAATTCTTCTGATTTGAAGCTTTCTTTTTTAAGAGAAGTTACAGTATCCAGAGTCGTATGCAGTGAAGATGTAAGATAATCGACCTCTGTGGGAGTAGAATTCATGTAGCTGCTCTGCATTGTGTTGACACATGGCATTTAAGAGGACAACATCGGAGGGATTTTAAGGATTGTTATGCTCCTTAAACGTAGTTACAGACATGTATTGTGTTGAAATTTACTAACTACGGCTGTGTAATCAATTATTGTAAATGTAAATGTTATCAGGAAATGATCAGACAGCAGAGGGTTTTCAGGAAACACTGTTAAATGTTCAGTTTCTATGCAATATGTTAAAACAAGATCTAGAGTGTGATTAAAGTGGTGGGTGGGTTCTTTTACATTTTGACAGAAGCCAATTGAGTCTAATAACAGATTAAATGCTGGGTTTAGACTGTCATTTTTAGCATCTACATGGATGTTAACAGTAACAACTATAATTATTTTTACCTGAAATGGTCACTAAATGAGAGAAAAAGTCTGAGAAGTCAAATAGAAACTGTGGGTAAGGCCCAGGTGAATGAAAGATGACAACAAATAAAACAGATTTTTGAATTGGCACCAGGATGCTCTAGGCCGCAGGTCGATGATCGATTTTGTAATCGTATCACCAGACCTGCGGCCATATGTTCTGGACACTCGGGGCTGAGCTGTCAACTGATCACCACCTGGTGGTGAGTTGGATCAGGTGGGGGGGTGGGGCTCGACAGACCTGGCGCGCCTAAACGTATAGTGAGGGTGTGCTGGGAATGCCTGGCAGAAGCCTCAGTCCACAAGGTCTTCAGCGCACACCTCCAGCAGAGCTTCAACAGCTTTCCGAGGGAGACTGGGGACATTGAGTGTCACGGCCTGGAGGGTCAGCAGGGCACTGATCAGCAGTTTCTGCCTTTCTCGCTCTCTCTCTCTCGCTTGAGCAGAACTCATGGCCCTCGGAGGAAGAAACACCTGAGCCTCATTATTGTGGCCAACATCTAAGCCAGGGAGTGACTGCTGTTTTTCGCTGGATCGTTGTGTTGACTCGTGTTAAGTCAAACCTCAGCAAGTTTTCTCTCGTGTCTTAGTGCTTTTGTATTAACCAGTGTTTCTCTGTGTACAGACTCCCTGGACTGTGTCCCCTGTGTTTCCTGTGTAGTGAGTGTCGGAGAGAGAGTCTGGTCGCGTGTGTGAATTGTTTGAAGAGGAACGAGTGCTTTGCCCCTTGATTTCCCTGGAGCCCTGTCCCCTCACCTTTTGTATATACACCCAGTGGACTTTGTAAATAAATTCTCTTGTGTGCATCTGACCTCAGAGTCTTTGGAGTCCTCCTCATCAACAGTAACATTGAGTCTGAATGGACCATGTTTAGCACCCCCATTGCCAAAGCTGTTTCACTGCGCTGCAGCCGCAAGGTGCCTGTCGTGGTGGTAACCCCTGAACCAAATGGTGGACACCAGAGGTGTGGGGAGCCACCAAGCTGAAGAAGGAGTCCGGTGGTCTCAGGATCTCATCTCTGCTTTACATGGATGATGTGGTTCTGTTGGCTTCATTTGGTGATGGCCTCCACCTTGCTTTGGAGCTGTTTGCAGCCGAGTGTGAAGCAGTGGGAATGAGAATCAGCACCTCCAAATCTGAGGCCATGGTTCTCAGCCGGAAAAGGGTGGAGTGCCCACTCTGGATCAGGGACGAGTTATTGCCCCAAGTGGAGGAGTTTAAGTATCTCGAGGTCTTGTGCACAAGTGACGGCAGAAGGGAGCTGGAGATCAACAGATGGATCGGTGCTGCGACTGCAGTGATGCAGATGCTGTCCCGGTCTGTTGTGGTGATGAGAGAGCTGAATGTAAAAGCGAAGCTCTCAATTTATCGGTCGATCTACGTCCCTACCCTCACCTATGGTCACGAGCTGTGGGCAGTGACCAAAAGGACGAGATCGCGGATACAAGCGGCGGAACTGGGCTTCTCTGAAGGGTGGCTGGACTCTCCCTTAGAGACGGGGTGAGGAGTTTGGCCATCCAGGAGGGGCTCAGAGTAGAACCGCTGCTCCTCCACATCGAAACTCTGAACAAAGGTGCTAAGAACACGGACAAAGAAACTGAACATGCGCAGGAGGCAAACACACAGCATGTAGAGGGTACGACGCAACAGAGAGCAGAGGAAAACACAGGGCTTATATACACAGGGGAGTAATCAGGGAATGGGCAACAGGAGGGAGACACAGCTGGGAAAATTAGGCTAACGAGACAGGGGAGAAGTAAAACTGAACACACTGACATGAGACATGAAGTTTCAAAGTAAAACAGGAAAAAAGAAACAAATTACAAAAACGCAGACTTGACACTGAGAGGTAGACAGAAAGAATATAACACATAAAACAGAAGACAGTGGCTTAAGCTAAAGGCCAGAACACCAAATAATGTAAAGAGAACAAAACAAAGAATAACCCTTACTACAAAATCTGTCATAGAACGGACATATTATAGTTGTTTAAGAAGTGTTACTGCCACCTAGTGGTAACTAAGCAGAATGTCTTTTTTGTAGAGGAAGTGGTCTACAGGAAGTAGTGTGCTCTTTAGCTGCTGCAGTGAAAACATTTGTAATCTGATGGCAATCTCTGCAATCCTGGTGTTAAAGTCCACAATACCAGCTTCATCCATAAGTTATTATACAGTTAATGAGTATTAGTAAGTTTTGACACTATTTTGAGTTAAATCATATGGAGGCAGGTAGATGCTTGTATTTTTTCAGCAGATGCTTCATCTGTGGTCATGTATCTTTCACTAGAGCAATGTTATTCTCCCAGTGTAATGGAACATGTCTTCATTGTGTATTTTGTATTCCTTTTCTTTGTACAGTTTTACAAAAAAGAGCGAGAGAGAATTTATTTTCATCATTAAATCCTGCCAAACACAACAAGCGGCCTGTTTCTTGGAGTATGAAGTGCTGGGAATAAAGAATGTTAAGATAGCTGTATAGCTGAAATTACGTTGCCTGCAACAAACTTTAGTGAGGACAGCATAGTAAAAGGATGACCACTCAACGTGGAAGTTAAGAAGAGTGAAGGATTGTCAGTCTGCATCACACTGCAATGGAGGCCACAAGCGCCTCAGCACAAGCTTCAAAGGAAGACAGAGCTGAAGGCTCACGAGATGAAGTTGAATCGGGGTCTATTTATTCAGGCCACAGCTCAAAGAGATCACGCTCTTCACGCTCATCAAGAAGCTCCAGAGTAAGCTATGAAGCAGCCAGGGTGCGAGCCAAAGCAGAGGCGGCGAAAACCAGACTAGCATTCACGGAAAAGGAAGGCGAACTAAGAGTCGAAAAGGCCAGACTAGAAACCAAGATAGATTATATTAATCTACAGAAAGAAGCTGAGGCTGCCCAAGCTGAAGCTGAGGTGTTGGAGGCAGCTGCAGGAGATGTGAATGAATCCAACAACAAAGAATTTGACTTCCTGCCCTTGCCAGAGAGTGCATTGAAAAGGACTGATCACTATGTTACACAGCACACACAAGATCAATTCCCACAAAGTAGAGAATGATTCGACTTTACTGCCAACATCCACTCCATTTCCAAGCTACAATCAGAATGCACATCCCCAGCTCATCGACAACGGAGCCAGCTTCCCTCAAAATAATGCTCAGCCACTCCATATGAACTTTCTACAGCAAGAAGATGAGCGCTACCAGCACAGGGTACTGCCCGACAATCGACCACATCCAAACAGCTTCCACAATAATGACTCATCTACAGATCTTGTCAAGTTCCTTGCTAAATCCCAGCTGGTTTCTTCAGGCCTAACAAAGTTTGATGACTTACCCGAACACTATGAAGCCTGGAGAGAAACGTTGATCAACACAATCGAAAGTCTGAGTCTATCAGCAAGTGAAGAAATGGTTCTGCTTATCAAATGGCTGGGTAAAGAATCTGGTGAGCATGCAATCAGAATACGGTCTGTGAATATCAGACAGCCTAACGTGGGACTTAGAATGATCTGGGAAAGACTAAATAAAAAATATGGTGCTCCAGAGGTGATAGAAAGAGCTCTCTTTTGTAAACTTGAGAGTTTTCCCAAGATCCACAACAGAGAGAGTCAAAAACTACAAGAACTGGCTGACTTGCTTACTGAACTTGACGTTGCTAAACGACAGGGTTACGTGCCAGGTCTAGCCTATCTTGATACATCAAGAGGTGTGCAGCCAATTGTGGAAAAGCTCCCTTTATATCTCCAAGACAAGTGGCTGTCACACGGGTGCAAATACAAGAGAGATCATCATGTTGCCTTTCCTCCTTTCTCCTACTTCAAAGAATTCATCTGCAGAGAGGCAGAAGAGAGAAATGATCCCAGTTTTAACTATCCAGATCTTTTCACAAATTCTTACAGAAAAGAAAAGTCAAGTCACGTGAGACCTGTGTCCGTGCACAAGACGAACATATCTATGGCTTCAGAGCCCAAAATAGGAAATCCAGAGAATCTATGCCCCATGCACCACAAGCCTCATTCTCTTCAAAAATGCAGAGGTTTTCAAAAAATGCTCATGGAAGAGAGGAAAAGGTTCTTACAGGAAAACAACATATGTTTTCACTGCTGCGCCTCTACGACTCCTCAAGCCAAATCTTGTGAGGCCACCGTTAAATGCGGGGATTGTGACAGCGATAAACACATTTCCGCTCTGCACCCCAGACCAGCTTCACGCTCAGATGCAGTTCCTACTTCCTCAACAGAGAATGGCGGGGAGAGGTCGGACACAGAGGCACAGAGTGTCACATCGAGATGTACCCAGGTATGTGGGGATGGGTTTCAAGGGAAATCCTGCTCAAAGATCTGATAGAGTGTAATGATATCCCAAACAACAGGTCAGAGATACCCACACCCGAGGCTGCATGTCACCACCGTCAGCTTAAAAGAGTGGCAGATAAGATTCCACCGCTTGACCCAGATGCAGACATTCTTCTTCTATTGGGAAGAGACATTATCAGAGCGCATAAGGTTCGAGACCAGTATAATGGTCCACTAAACGCCCCATATGCCCAACGCTTAGACCTCGGGTGGGGCATTGTTGGAGAGGTGTGCATAGGAGGTGCATACAACACGACTACAGTGAGTGCTATGAAAACCTGCATCCTGGAAAATGGCAGACCAAGTCACTTTGCCACGTGTGAGAATAAGATAAAGGTGAAAGAAAGTCCTAATGGCAAAGATGAGAAAAAGAGAACCCCACCCAATAGAGACATCCAAAATGCATCGACAGTGACTAATCTTGGAGAAACAGTCTTTAATGCCACAGAAAATGACAACCAGCTAGCACACTCCATTGAGGATTCAGTCTTCCTACAGATCATGGAAGAGGAATTCTACCAGGATGAGACAAAAAGCTGGGTTGCCCCTCTTCCCTTTCGGCACCAAGGTAAACGTCTACCAAATAACAGATGCTATGCTCATCACCGTCTGATGTCACTATGGAAGACTTTAGATAAGAAGCCTGAAATGAAAATGCATTTCACAGACTTCATGCAAAATGTGTTAGACAAGGGACATGCTGAACTTGCACCACCACTCCAGGAGGGGGCAGAATGCTGGTATTTGCCCACATTTGGCGTTTACCATCCCAAAAAACCAAACAAGATTCGAGTGGTATTTGATTCCAGTGCTCAGTATGATGGAATCTCACTAAATGAGGTGCTGCTGTCTGGACCAGATCTTAACAACAGTCTCGTCGGTGTCCTCCTCAGATTCAGAAAAGAGCCTGTAGCCATAACTGCAGATATTCAGCAGATGTTTTACTGTTTCGTTGTTCGTGAGGACTGCAGGGATTTCCTTAGGTTCCTGTGGTACCAGGATAACAATCTGAGTAAGGATGTGGTGGATTATCGCATGCGTGTTCATGTTTTCGGAAACAGTCCATCACCTGCAGTGGCAATCTTTGGTCTGAGGAAAGCAGCAGATCACCAAGAAGTTCAATATGGCAGTGATGCGAGGCACTTTGTAGAAAGAGACTTTTATGTAGATGACGACCTCCGGTCTTTTGTTACAGCAGCAGAGGCCACTGATGTTCTGCGTCGAACACAGCAGATGTTGGCAGCATCTAACATCACTCTGCACAAAATAGCTTCAAATCGAGCAGAAGTAATGAACGCATTTCCTGCAGATCAAAGAGCAGACAATGTAAAAGACCTTAACCTCTTTGTGGATGACTTACCAGTCCAACGCAGTCTTGGAGTCAGCTGGAACATAATGACTGACACTTTCAGATTCAATATTCCTGAGAATCAAAAGCCATTTACACGCCGTGGTGTCCTGTCAACAGTAAACAGTCTGTTTGATCCTTTGGGGTTCATAGCTCCTGTTGCGGTGACAGGGAGACTGATTCTAAGAGAGCTAACAACCGAGAATGCAGAATGGGACGCAGAACTCCCTGAGGCTAAAAAGAAAGTTGGAGAAGATGGAATGAATCATTGTCAGCACTACAAAACCTGGATGTTCCACGAGCATATGCCTCTTTCTCTGTTTCCAAAGCACAGTACGCCAAATTATTGATTTTCTGTGATGCCTCTGTCAAAGCAATATGTGCAGTTGCTTTTCTTAAGACAACGAATGAACAAGGTCTCCAGGAGGTGGGCTTTGGTTTTGGAAAATCCAAGCTCGCTCCCAACCCAGGCCTCACAATCCCAAGACTGGAGTTGTGTGCTGCTGTCATGGCCGTTGAGATAGCCGATCTAGTAATCAGGGAGCTTGATCTAGATCTCAAGACAGTGAAATTCTACACCGACAGCAGAGTTGTATTGGGATACATACACAACGAGACTAGGAGGTTCTATGTGTATGTGAACAATAGAGTGCAGCGCATCCGGCAGTCAACACGACCTGAGCAGTGGAACTACATTCCTTCAGAACTAAATCCGGCTGATCATGGGTCACATTCTGTTCCAGCCGCCGAGCTTGCCGACACCACGTGGCTAACAGGACCAGCATTCCTAATGAAACAACCAAAGGTAGCTGCCAGTGGCGATAATGGATCAACATTTGACCTTGTGAACCCAGATGCTGATTCTGTGGTACGTCCTGAAGTAACCTCACTCACCACACAAGTTAGTAGAGACAAGCTTGGCTCAAAACGCTTCCAGCGTTTTTCTAGCTTGACCACACAGTAAGACTGTGGCACGTATGTGTCATATTGCTCAGTGTTTCTCTCACTCCTCAAAGAATCAGAGGTGTGTTGGATGGCATATGTGCAAAAGTGGCCTGTCAGTCGTTGACATTGTCAGAGCAGAACAGATCATCATAAAATGTGTGCAAGAAGAAATGTATTCAGAAGAACTGAAATGCATCAAAGTGAAACATGACCTTCCGAAAACCAGCACTCTGTACAAACTTCGACCCATTCTTGACAGCGAAGGTATGTAAAGAATAGGTGGACGCATTGGCCGAGGACAACTTGAAGGTGGTGAAGTCCATCCCCTAATAATACCAAGCCGCAGCCATGTAGCAAGCTTGCTTGTTTGTCATCATCGTCAGGCTGTAAAGCACCAGGGCAGGCATTTCACTGAAGGTTCAATTCGCAACAGTGGTCTGTGGATGGGAAACGTCTCATCAGCAGCATTATTCACAAGTGTGTTACATGCAGGAAACTAAGAGGAAGAACCGAGCAGCAACAAATGTGAGAGATACCCACAGACCACCTTCAGGCTGACCCTCCATTTTCCTACGTTGGCCTTGATGTTTTTGGACCATGGGAAGTGGTGACACGCCGTACCAGAGGTGGTCAAGCACAAGACAAAAGGTGGGCTGTCCTTTTCACATGTATGTCCACTCGAGCCATACATATTGAGGTTATTGAAACAATGACGTCCTCAAGCTTTATAAATGCACTCCGAAGATTTTTCTCCATCAGGGGTCATGCCAAACAGCTTCGCTCGGACTGTGGGACCAATTTCGCTGGAGCGTTCAAAGAGCTGAAGATGGATCCTGGCAATAAGAGCGTAGAGGATTACCTTCTTCAACAAAAATGCACTTGGGTTTTCAACCCACCCCACTCCTCTCATTTGGGCGGCGCTTGGGAGCGCATGATTGGAGTGGCAAGATGGATTTTAGATTCTATGCTTCTTCAGGTTGGACATGTAAAACTCACTCATGAGGCCTTAACCACTTTCATGGCTGAGGTGAGTGCCATTGTCAATGCAAGGCCGTTAATACCAGTTTCTACTGATCCTGAGGCGCCTTTCATTCTAACACCTTCCATATTGCTGACCCAGAAGGGGGGCGTTCCCTCTCCTACTGTAAGTGAGTTTTCAAAAGGGGATCTGCTGAAGAATCAGTGGAAAAGAGTTCAGGCCTTGGCAGATACCTTGTGGGCTAGGTGGCGCCGTGAATATTTGAGCACATTACAGAGTCGGCACAAATGGCAATCTCAGAAACCTAATCTCAAAGAAGGAGATATTGTTCTGCTCAAGGACGATCAAACCAAGAGGAATCAGTGGCCTATGGGAATTATTGTCAAGGTTGTTCCCAGCAGAGATGGACTTGTCAGGAAAGTCGAAGTTAAGGTGATACGGAACCAGACAGCGAAGGTCTTCTCTAGACCAGTTTCTCAAGTAATCTTGTTGTTTTCACCACAGGACAATGACTCATCAGTAACCTAGGGGATTGAGACTGTGGCATAACGTGGCATATCTTTAACATGCCAGGCAGGGAGTGTCATAGAACGGACATATTATAGTTGTTTAAGAAGTGTTACTACCACCTAGTGGTAACTAAGCAGAATGTCTTTTTTGTAGAGGAAGTGGTCTACAGGAAGTAGTGTGCTCTTTAGCTGCTGCAGTGAAAACATTTGTAATCTGATGGCAATCTCTGCAATCAGGTGTTAAAGTCCACAATACCAGCTTCATCCATAAGTTACTATACAGTTAATGTGTATTAGTAAGTTTTGACACTATTTTGAGTTAAATCATATGGAGGCAGGTAGATGCTTGTATTTTTTCAGCAGATGCTTCATCTGTGGTCATGTATCTTTCACTAGAGCAATGTTATTCTCCCAGTGTAATGGAACATGTCTTCATTGTGTATTTTGTATTCCTTTTCTTTGTACAGTTTTACAAAAAAGAGCGAGAGAGAATTTATTTTCATCATTAAATCCTGCCAAACACAACAAGCGGCCTGTTTCTTGGAGTATGAAGTGCTGGGAATAAAGAATGTTAAGATAGCTGTATAGCTGAAATTACGTTGCCTGCAACAAACTTTAGTGAGGACAGCATAAAATCAAACCAGCACAACTCAAAAACCCGAACAAATCATAGTTTAGAAAAACACGAAAACAGAAACAGAAAAAGCTGGGTCAAAATGACCCAGAACTGTGACACCTTTCCCTGTTAATGCCCTACCTGCCCCCCTGGCAAAACTTTGCTAGACCCGCCCCTGCACAGTTACCAGCTGTCAGCTACATAGAAAAGGATCCTGGTGTTATTTGTCTCTCAGAAACATTTCACAACTTCAACTCATCCATGTGACCTAAAAGGTAAACCTGTTTCTCCATCACCTGTTCAGCTCTGATGATTCAGTAAGGACATCTCCTGGTTTCATCTTCATGTTTCCCTCTCACCACATATCCAAACCGACATCATGACCAGCAGCTTTACAGCTGTGGCTCCAGCAAACATCAGCTGATACTAGAAATTAATATTAAATAAATTCTGAAAACATCTAATACTTTTGAAGTGGAAAGACACAGCCCCACCCACGGTTTTGCATTGGGTTAAGGATGTACTATTTCACCTTAAATTAGAGAAAATTAGGTTCGTTTTGAGAGGCTCTGTAAATAAATTTGATAAAGTCTGGAAACCCTTTTTGATATTTTTTGACCAACCATCTACACATGTCACGGCTGCCGAGGCGAGCCGTGTGGTGTTGGAGGAAAAGGAGGACCCAAAATGCAGGCAGTGACTGATGATTCAAGTGACGTTTATTTACAAGTGGTGGAGTGGCAAAAACAGGCAGTGAGGGAAGGGGATTTACAGAATAAACCTAAACTGGGAAAACTAATATAACAAATCGGAGATCATACGAACGGGGTGAGAGGCAGAGAGACGCAGACGAGGAACAGGACACCGTGAAACACAGACGATCCGACGACGAACAGAAGCCAACACACACTATAAATACACACTAGGTAATGAGGAGATGACATGCAGGGGTGGACACAGCTGACATTAATGGACATGATGAGAAGCAGACCTACAAAGTAAAACCGGAAACACACAGACTGTTTTACAACAAAAAACGCAGGGACCTGAACGGAGCACAGAGGGGAGACACAGGTACGGATAATAAACACGACAACCAACCCAAAGAATTAATACAGAATCAGAATAAACACCAAAGACAAGATGAAACCAAAATGAAACACAAAACGCTGGGTCAACGACCCAGGATCATGACAACACAGGTTCAGGAGTGACCTTTATTTATTTATTTTAAATATATTTGTTTACTTATTTTTCTTCCTTCTTATTCTGTATACCTTGGCTGGTGTTATTTTGCATTGATGTGAATTGTTTTTCCTTTTAAACTTTTGATTACTTGACAGCGAACAGGGGTGTTGTTTGTTTGGGTGGGTTTTCACAGCAAATTCAAAAGTGTTAAATGTATTGGTGTTAGTAGTCTTCTTGCAAAAGTAGAGTTAATTTTACTCTTAGTAGAGTCACATTCCTTTAATGTAACTCTGAGGTGTAAAATTATAGTAGTTAAAACCGAGTGTTAAAAATGAGTGTTTCTATGTCAAATCTGGAGGTGTTACAATGGAAACATTAACTCTTGAGCTCTTAACTCCGAACTCCTAGAGCGGCTATGACACTAATAGAGTAAATTCACAGACTCCGCCCCCAGCACCACAGATTCTGATCCAAGCTGAAGTGAAGCCGTTTAAGAACATTTTGCTCTACATATTTCTGAGTTGTTTTCCATGCTTGGTAAGTCATTTTTTCAAAGATTGTTTCACTTATTATTATTAGCTTTTACTTCTGTGGCTCTTTGGAGTTGAGACAAAGCTGTGTGAAAGGCATTAGCCATGTTGCTCGGTGATAGCATGATATTCTGTTTAAGCTAGCTGAAATGTATTGTTTGCGGGCAAATAGTACAGCCTTGAAAAAAGCTTGCATGTGAATTTTCAGTCAAATTTTTGGTCAACTTAAATACACCTAAAACAATGTCTAGACTGTGAAATGTTGGTATAATGGTGCTACTTGAAGCCTGAAAACGATCTCCTATAAAAACAAAACAAAACGATCAAACAGCAGTAGCTGCTGTTTGATCGTTCTTTTCTATATATGTCCTGACTGGGTTCTATGTTAGCATTTAGATCCCTCCAGAGTTTTGTGCACACGGTTTAGGTAAAAATGAAAAAGGTTGAGGTTTTAAATTTGGTTCGGTATTACCTGTTGTCTGTGTCCTTGTCTTTTGGGAAAATACTTTACACAAGTAATGGCTCAAAAATGATTCCTTTTTCTACTGTGCTGCAATTGATTACCGGATTTTTTGTGCAATTAATTAGTGTCAACTAATTTTTAATCGATTTTTAATCAATCTCCACACAGAATATGCCGTGAATATGAAGGTGGAATATGGGGGAGAGCAGAAGTGCGTTGAAGTTCCACAAAGTGATGAATGAAGGACATGCATATTGTATTGAAGAAATAAGTGATGAGAATGCTGTTATTTATTTGCATTTACCAGCTCACCTATGTCAGACTTTTTGATAAACAAAATTCTAATGAAAGTGAGAACATGTACATTGTTACATCTTTCAGAAAATGTTTTGAAATTGTGGTGCACAGTTCAGAATAAAAGCTTTTCAAAAACCATTGCATCTTTTTAATGTTTATTTCCAAAGGAATTTCTAGAAGTTCAGAACAGTAGAATTTTCACTTTTTAGAATTAATTAGAAGATAACTCTTATGTAGTTAAACTAAAATACTCTTTGAGAGTTAATATATAAACTCTTAACACCTAGTTAGCATTAGTAAGTGTTAAATTATCAACTCCAGATAGATTTGGTGTTTAACACTGAATCAGAGTTAACTGACCAACTCTCCAAAAAGAGTTAAATTAACACTCTCTGGTGTGGACCCATATAGACACTTTAATAGTGTTGAAATCAAATCTGATAGTGTTAATTTGGACATGCTGGATTTGCTGTGTACTCTTGTATTTCATTGTGAAAAATATTAAATATATTAAACACTAAATAAATTCTAACAACAGCTGATCAAGCCTAAACGTGCTGCTGTTGTTTAGCTCGACATCCGCCGGTTTCCTCTTTCTGGTGCAAAGTGGGCGATAAACAAACAAGAGAGAAAAGCCGATCAGCTGATCATTGATCAGTTTCATGTTTGACGTAGCAACAGGAGAGAGAGGGGAGAGAATGAGAGAAGAAGAGGCAGCTGACAGCATAAAGACAGTAACTCCAGCTTTGTGTCTTTCTAGCTGAAGTCCGGGACAAACTGTGTTTCTTTTCAGCTCAATACGAAACACGTAATATTTTCTCTGAATACAAGACGATTCCGTTTTTTACAGGACGGTTGGCAACTCTACTAACTAACCTTATGAATAAAATAAAGTTCACTATCAGTAACATCACAGCACCCACCCAGGTGTATAGAAACTCCGTCATGCTAGCTAGCACGCAGTACGAGTTATTGTAACTGACTGTAAAAAGTCAGCACAACGAAAATAAACTTCACCTAAACTTGGTTTATATCTGACCCAGATAGACTGCAGGTCATAACTTCTTACCTGAAGTTCAGTTCACCTGACACTCGGACCGGCGGCCGGGTCTCTCCTCCTCCTGCCTCCCCTTTCCCTCATCCACCTGCTGGCCTTTGTGGAAGCTCCGACATAGCCACCACCAAACAACTGAGCTATTTTTACACATCTGCCAGCATCTGGCCAATCCACCACCTTTCATTGTTTACACCATTACAAAAAACCCCAAAACAACAACAAAAAAAACATCAGCCCATAAATATGAAAAATCACCATTGGCCCACGGGGCAATGCCCGGTATACCCGATGGCCAGTCCGGCTATGTGTTCCTGGCATGTCCCACCGGGAGGAGGCCCCGGGGCAGACACAGGACACTCTGGAGAGATTATATCTCTCGGCTGGCCTGGGAACGCCTTGTTGTTCCCCCAGACAAGCTGGAGGAGGTGACTGGGGAGAGGGAGGTCTGGGCTTCTCTGTTTAGGCTGCTGCCCCTGCAACCCGGCCTCGGATAAGTGAAAGAAGATGGATGGATGGATGGATGGATGGTCAAATGAGATGGATATAATATGACAAAGAGTGTCAAATTAAAGTTAAATACTCTGGGAATACTACAAAAGTGATAGCTCATCTCACATGCACCATCTTGAAATCACATTAGCCAAAGCTAACATTAAATCAGCTCAACCGCAAAACTAACCAGCAGTGTGCACTACCTACCTCTTTTCCACTAATACATATTCAGTTCGACTCACTCTACTCTGATTTAGTAATTTTCCATTACAATTGAGTACCACCTCAATGTGCGTGGGGTCGTTGAAGAAGTTGCTCTCAAGACTCAGTGACATCATTGACTGGCCAGACTGTTGCATGCAGTCTGTTGATGTCACATTTTTGGTTAGACTCAAATCACTTGGAACTTTGGCCCAGCAGCTACAAACCATTTTACTGGCATTAAGACGCAAACATGAATTTGATAGCTAATTAGTAATTTTGATCATTGTAACTGATAGTTTTCCAGCAGCCTGCTTCTTGGTTTTAGCATGTATATATATTACTGTATCATCAACATACATCTATTTTTGAAACTAATGGAAGTATATTAATTCTAATTGTAATCATAGACAACCATGTGATCATCTGATTTAAGCACATGTGTAATCATTGCAGTTTTTCAAATACTTGGAAACTCTCCATTATTAATGGACCTGTTAATGATTTTTATAATAGGAGAAAATAATGCCTCCTTGTTAGTTTTGATAAATTCTCATCATTCTATGTATAACCTTTGCACCTGAACATAAATTAACTATGAACTTAGGAATTCGTTTTATTTCTCTAAAAGTCAGAATAGGAGCTTCAGTATTTAATGGGGTAACAGAGGAGTGTGAGCATAAAAAAATTTAATAGACTCAGTAAAATAGTTGTTAAATGTTATTACATGTTGTTGCCACCATACATTTCCCCCTATATTTAGTTATATCTTTTTTTTTTTTTATTAATTACATTATATTTCCCAGTTAATTTCTTTAAATTTTGCCATATTTCTTTTGCATTTCCCTTAGCTTTGCTAATAACGTTAAAAAAAAACACTGACTTGAGGTTTCTGAGCTCTTTT
>CAKLIZ010000392.1:92497-99997 GCA_922035795.1 Oreochromis mossambicus | reverse complement strand
ATTACTAAAGATATTTATTATTTTATCATTTAATGTAAAATGTAAACATTTATTATAGATCAGAATTTCAAAATGAATTGTTAGTCTTTTAATAAATTAATAATACAAAAGGATTTTACCATTTGCCATATGCAGCAGCAAACTTACTGATATCGGGATGCCAGGTTCTCATTTGCAAAATGGAGAAGCAGGTTTTCTACCACTGGGATGCCAGCTTCTCCGCATCTAGCCCTCATATGCTAAGTAGCAGACATTCCTTTCGGCACTAAGGTGCCAGGTACTCTGTGTCTATGTGTCTATCCCTCATTTGCAAATCCAGAAATTAACTTTTATAGCACTGGATTGGCAGCTCCTGCCATCAATCATTTGCACCCTATTGATCAGTTAACATGAACTGCCAGGCTGCTACAGGGTTAGATGCGCAAAACTGATTTCACTGTAAAAACAATAGAAAAGGATTGTTTTGTTTCATTTCAGACATATAAGTACAGTTTTTGTAAAAACTAAAGCAGAAGGATATCCAGCTTCATCAAAAGCCTAACATGGGTGTACTGTAGTACTGTTACTATGACAGTTCATTAAGGCTTTATTATGCCTGCCTAATCAAACAGGTAGGTTGAAGCCAAGTGTAAACACAGAGACAGAATACATAGACCGAGCTGAGGATGAGCCGATTATCTGCCAGCTGAGTATGGATGAGGTTTGAAAGTTTCATACTGGCTTCACTGTGCTGCAGGAGACCTGTAGTGATGGAAGGTGTCGGCTGGGTCACTGTGTGGTGGGGAAGAACAGGAGGGCTGCTGCTGCTTTGGATTTCCATCACAGGTGAGTCATTACAGTGTATTACAGCTGATCACCTGTTGTTATTGTTGTCATACTATGTTCACCTTATACCAAAGATGTCACCTGTGAGTGTTTAAGACGCCTAAATTATTGTGAAAATATTTAATAGCTGATATTGTAGATATAAACAGAAATCTTTGCACTTGTATGATTGTAGCTACATTTTTCAAAACATGCTATCCATTTATGGTCGTAACTTTGTGTACTGTGTGTGGGCAAAAGATGCCTAGGACACTAGATGCCTACTACTGCTTCAAAAAAATATTGTTTCTCAATTTCAAGTCGACACACATCAGTACTTACTAAGTTGGATTCTGGATCATGACTATGATGCTATGAATCCTGCAGGTATATCCAGGTGTTAACAGAGCTAGAAGCATTGACAAGATGCACATCACTCTGCACACTGAAGTCAGATAACACACACAGTAAACTGTACACACTGCAAAGCTGTGAGCTGTCCAGCACCTTCTTGCTGTGAGGTAACTACTCTGTGTGAGCAGTTATAATACTTAAACTGAAAATGAGCAGAAATAAAAAAAGCTATCAAGTCAAAGTCAAAGTAAAAATAAAAAACTTTATTTATCCCCAAGGGGCAATTAAGATAGAGGATACCTTGCCGACCATACATACAACACACAAACATCACATTGGGGAGACAGGTCAGGCTAGGTAGCACTGGCCGGTCGACCGCACGAGCAGCGAGCCGAACCGAAACCATAGAAAATGCCCAACATGAGGAAAGACGAGGAGAAAAAGAACTCCCCCCAGACTGAGCTGGCACATGAATCATCACGTCTCACAACATAGAAGACATAAGCTTCAAAGGCGTTTGGAGAGGGGGGGGGGTGTAGGTATGTGTCAGTGTACATGCGTGTGTGTGTGTGTGTGTGTGTGTGTGTGTGTGTGTGTGTGCATGTGTGTGTGTGTTCCGTGTTCAGCCGAGACAAAGCGTCCCTTCACCCGGTTGGGCAAAAGTCAAGAATCTTCGGTCGACGCGGGTGACCTTGAATGAGGAGGGAGAGAGTCACAAAAACAGTCTTATTGTCTAATGGAGAGTGTTGTTATTCCCGTCAGCTTTTACCTTGAGCATCCAGCTGGCGACAGGGGGGCCGCATGAGATGGAGATGGTAGTTGTTTTGGTTAGTGCGAACAAACTGCTTCCAATTTTACAGTAGGTCTAATGTCCGTCACTGGTCACCAGGTCTCTCAATTCCCGTTGTTCTTCTTCAAGATGTTATCCATATACCAGAGCCCTGAGCTTCTCCAAGATCGTATCCATATTGCGTTCAATAAACACAGTCTGAGTCCTCACAGCCCTGCCCATCGTCTATCGTGTCGGCCAGCCTTGTGGCATTTTAAACAGCTGTAGCCGCTTCTTGTTCTTCGATAAGCCAGGTCCGAGCCAGCTCCAATCAGCCAGAACTCTGTTATCGTGGTTCCAAATTTGTAGATGTCGTTCAATGTCCTCCATTGAGAGTGTCGCCAGACACACAACGCAACCGACCATCGAGTATCCGGCAGCAAACGTCTCCGCAGGACAATCGGGCTCTCCCAAGCCCAGGAGTTGTCAGTTTCATTAAGGGACCAGTTGATCAAATCCATAATTCTTCTTTAGGTTTTTAGAGAACAAGTCTGGGAGACTCTCTTAGGGTTAGAGAATAAGCAAGACTATACAAAGATATGAGAAGCCAAGCAGGAAAGATAAGGGAGAAGGAGAAAGTGTGGCCGCCTCCGTCAAGAGCCAAGAGAAGAGCATGATGTAAAAGGACCAAAGCATTGCTATCTTGTATTTATTTGAGAGCAATTTAAAATAAGATAAGTCACGTTTTTACTCTCTATGTGTTTATCCACCGTTCTGCATTGAAACTGTTAGTTATGAATCTCTGGCTCTCTGTCTTTGTCCCGTCTTCTTACCCTTGCAGCAGATGGCCCCGCCCCTCCCTGAGCCTGGTTCTGCCGGAGGTTTCTTCCTGTTAAAAGGGAGTTTTTCCTTCCCACTGTCGCCAAAGTGCTTGTTCATAGGGGGTCATATGATTGTTGGGTTTTTCTCTGTATGTATTATTGTAGGATCTACCTTACAGTATAAAGCGCATTGAGATGACTGTTGTTGTGATTATGCACTATGTAAATAAAAATAAATTGAATTAAAAATGTGGATTGCATGGATTGTCTGTGAATGGCCTCAATATGGCAGTAATGAAATGGATGACGTTGGAGATAAAAGGAGACAGACTGCTTTACTTTGGTACATTTTAATTTATGTTCATTTTAGATTTGCGCTGACATTACCACACATGGACTGGTCATCGTAGAGTCCAGAATTTAACTCCACTGAGAATCTTTGAGATGTAGACGACTTTATGCATAAGTGCACTTCCTCATCATCATTATAAGATCTTGATTAAAGGTGCAGCTCTGGACAGAGGCAAATGTAAAACAGCATAAGCTTCCTGAAACAATGTCACAGCAAATGCCTGCCATCAGCAAAGGCCGTCCAACTAATCAGGCACTCTGATACCACAGTGCTGTTGGTGTGTTAGGGTTCTTTGGACAAAGTATGGGTTGATGCCTCGCCCAAATATAACAGGAAGGAAGGCCGTTTATGCAAATCTCAGCAAGTCTGACATTTATGACCTTGTGATAGTAACATGTCCTTTACACCTGCTTCTTCTCTTTTTTTACTGACTCAGTCCCTCCATCCCTCCTGCAGCCTCCTCTTCCTCTCTCCCTGCCAGTCCAGATGTCAGTCACCCCCCCTTCTTGGCAGTTTCTCCCTCTGTCCCAAGCAGAGCTCGGCCCTCTTTTCTCCAACTTTAGCCCTTTTGCCTTTTCTCAGAGTATGTTCATGCTGCCTCCAACAGGGTGGGCTACCAAGCCCGGCCTCAGGGCTTCATTCGGCCCTCACTCTGTGACACAGGTAAGCAGAAGAGAAAAGATGATGAGAGATGGAGATGTAACTGAAAACCCCCACAGATTCATCTGTATTTTTTTCATCCACAGCTTATACCAGAGTCCGTCCTCCCTGCCTCTCCGCCTTTGTCTGCCTCCCTTCTCTCAGAGAGCGTGGAAATAGAGCGGGATAAGGGAGGTCAGGAGAGGTTCAGGGTGAGGGTACTGTTTCACAAGCGAGGCAACATCAGTTCTGATCTTTGGAACTGCATCACTCTACTGGCTTTCAAGGAGACAGAGGAGCACAAGGCCTCCTGTATCACACAGGTGAAGAACAGATTTTGTAATGTTTTCTTTGTCTAATGTCTCTCTTTCTTGGTCAGTCGTTTCACTTCGTTTTCCTTTTACGACTACACGACTGTCTTGTTTCCCAGCCTCCTTTAGGTTTGTGTGTGGTAACTCTGACACTGCCCAGTTCCTGGTTCAGCAATCCACTTGTCAACCAGTCGCATCCATGGTACAGTAATACCCGCCATACACATCACTGGATGCAGAAGCGAAAATGGCAACGGAGCATACGCCATCACGGCAACCACCAGCAAGCAACTGCGCAGTTTCTGAGGTGACGTGATTGCAAGACTAAAAAAGCACCAGCTGGAAATGAATTCATAGACTTACATTATTATTTATATGGTTTATAAAATCATAGCTGTACTGGTGACTCAAATCCCTTTAGCCATTGAAATGCGGGGTGAAGAATGTGAGAGGGGTCATTGATGATTTTGGCTGCCTGTCTAAGCCTGTTGGCTGAAAACCTGTGCCAGAGTTCTGACAGGCAGGCCAATGATTTTAGAGCACACTGATGCAGTGGGCTGCAGTCTGTTCCTGTCATGAAGGCTGAGGGAGTGGAAACAGCAGGTGATGGAGAAGGTCATGATGCTTTCCAGGAAGGCATAGTAGAAAGTCATCATGATGGGTGTGCTGACTCCAAAGGAGTTGAGTTTCCTAAGGAGGTATAGCTGTTGGTGGCACCTCCTGAGAATCTCCTCTGTGTTGGCAGAAAATTTCATGAGGTTGTCAAAGATGGTTCCCAGGTATTTGTACTCCTCAACTACCTCCACTGGCTTCCCATGGATGGTGGTGGTGACTGAAGCAGCCAGATCCCTCTGCCTACTGGAGAAGGTCACCACCATCTCTTTGGGTTTGCTCACATTCAGTTCAGTTATGCTAATGATTAAATCCCTCTAATATGCACTTCTAATATAAAGGCAATATTAATGCAAAGTCTGCAAAGTTACGAGCATCTGTTGAATCCAGCATTGAATATATATATGAGTAAACCTCACAGAGAGACGTTTGGCGTAAGAACATGAACATTTTGTGGAATAAGTGCATTTTTTCTTAACATAAGCTACAGTTGTGACTTTTACCAAACAGCTGTGTGCTGTGAGCTCTTGCTTGAAGTAGTTTTCTATAAATGCCCAGTCCCACAGTGTACTCGTGTCTCTTTCAGATACCATCCAAATGTAGATGGGGACATCCAGATGGATGGTCCACGGGCCCGCAGTAACCAACGGGGTCCCATGAAAAACCAAATACAGCTGTACTACTCAGTGGCTGACCTAAAGATAACAGCAGCAGGGTATGTGTTAGGTTTATATTGTGGATTGTCATTTATGCTTAGAAATATATAACCATATATCCTTAGAGGTGTATGATCGATTGCATATTGATAGGATGTCTGATCCTTAGCAGTCTGCAAAGACTATGTGTGCCTCCCAGAGCACTCTGAGATACACACACATCCTGGGGTCATGAGAGAGTTCGTACCTTCTGTTATTGTTTCATGGTATGGTAAACACATCTATGTCTGTTTTAGCATAAGTGCCTTTTGTTTAGATGAACTGCTGGACTTCCAGGCCAGCAGATTTAGGGGAGTCGTTCACAGGGTCACATCTTGACCCCACACACACACACACACACACACACACACACACACACACCCACATACCTACACGACACACAGACAAGGTACTCTTTGTTTACATGTATACCTATGTAAGATGTTATATGTTAATGAACCTATGCATATGCATGTAGCCACAATAAAAGGAGCGCTACAGGGAACCTGGCTGAGAGTCCGACGGAGGTCAAGTGGGTGGAACGACACTCGGCTTCAGTCGGTCTCTGCACGAGCAGTACAAAGAACTTTGACTACTTGTGTCTTGCTTTGCTGTGTAGTAGAATTATCTTGAACGTTCCAGCAAATAGGTTTATGCTAGACAAACCCATCAGTATGTTATAGTAGAATATGTTATTTTGTAAAGTGCTTTTTACTACACATTCAAATATGTATGCAGTCTTATTCTATGTGCTGTCTAAATATCACACTGTACTGTCCAAGAACACTTGGAGCATGTGGACTGGAGGAGTCAGGGATCTAAACGCACAGCTTCTGATTGGTAGATGACCTTCGACTCAGTCTGCGTCACAGCCACTTGGACACATGATGAAGTCATGATGAAGATTTTTTAAAAAGAGTTTAATAAAGAATAAAGAGACTCCATTTATATAGTGCTTTACAAGTCTTATCACTTTTTCAGCCACTGATAAACACATTGATGGTTTGCTTCAGTGGATGTGTTGACTGTTACAGCTACTGTCCAATGCATTCACCTGCGTTTCAGTGTCAGAAGCACTTTGGTGAAGAAAAACAAACAGGACATGGCATGGGTCATCATGGAAGCTCGCCTTGCTAATGTGCCAGATGAGTCAATAAAAGTTTCTTAAGTGGCCAACTTTGTTAGTAATAGAAAACTAATCTGTTACAATGATGAATGAGAAATCCTGTTTACTTGCTAATGTTAGCTCTGTTTCGACATAAAGCACAGATGGAAACTGATATCAGTACAGTGCAAACGGCAGCTTAGATTGCATGCTAAGCTCCCATCAGTCTCATCAAAGATCAGAGGCTTATCTACAATGTGCATCCAGAAAAAGCTGCTGGCCTCTCAGCTTGACAAAGTCCACCCATTAATAGGACATGGACACACCCATGAGAATGCCGACCCCTTTCTATAATCGAGTGAACTTAATCCTGATTCCAGGGACGATAGAAAGCTGGGGCCACAAGGTGATGGTGATCCAAAGCATGGGAAACTTTATGATAGAAGACAGATCCTTTTACTTTGGTATGTCTGTTATTAGATTTCACCAGATAAGCACTGCTTGCCTTCCCTGATGGAGCGCCACTGGTGCACGGCAAATAGCTGAACAGTGAGAGAGCATTAGATGGGTGTAGCTACTCTCAGGCTCAGACCACTTTGTCTTGTCCCTTTTTGGTTTGTGTCTGTTGTCGCTTGAGTGGAGGTGTGGTGTTGGGATAGGGCACAGACTTGTGGCCATGTGTCTACTTGTTGCCTCTGGTTCTCTGGTCTCTCACCCTGTGGCCGTGGAGTTGTTGCCGTGATGTGTGGCCTCAGGTCTTCGACAGTCTTTGGGACTGCTGGGCCTCTCTCTGTTTGTCTTTCATCTCCTGGGGGCGTCTGTGACACATTTCATGACAAATGCACACACGCACACGCACACACACACACACACACACACACGCACACACGCACACACACACACACACACACACAAACATGCACACACACACACACAAACATGCACACACACACACACACACAATCAGCAATCTTCTGTTTTTGTTTTTGTTTGTGTGTGTGTGTGTGTGTGTGTGTGTGTGTGTGTGTGTGTGTGTGT
>CAKLIZ010000392.1:79468-92487 GCA_922035795.1 Oreochromis mossambicus | reverse complement strand
GTGTGTGTGTGTGTGTGTGTGTGTGTGTGTGTGTGTGTGTGTGTGTGCTTTTACAAATGTTTCTATTTCAGGTGCTGTATGTTTTTTGATTTTTAGTAGGTTCTATTTGTGTTCTATCCTTCTACTTGTATTTTCTACTTCTTCTCCCCATTTCCTTGAATATTTCACTTTACTTGTTTATATGAAAGTTTACCTTTTATGGAGTTTCACAGGTTTGGGAACATTTCTTTAAACATTATGCATTTCCATAATTTCCTTAGGCAGTATTGTTAAGAAGAATAGCATAGATTTTTACTGCTTTGCAGATGATACCCAATTTTCTATATCCATGAAGCCAGATTATAGAAACGTAAGACAGAAGTCTGGATGAAGTTGATGAATTTTCTGCTTCTTAATTCAGATCAAACCGAGGTTATTGTACTCGGCCCTGAAAATCTTAGAAATATGGTATCTAAGCAGATTCTTACTCTGGATGGCATTACCTTGGCCTCCAGTAATGCTGTGAGGCACCTTGGAGTCATTTTTGACCAGGACATGTCCTTCAATGCACATATTAAACAAATATGTAAGACTGCTTTCTTCCATTTGCGCAACATCTCTAAAGTTAGAAATATCCTGTCTCAGAGTGACGCTGAAAAACTAGTTCATGCATTTATTACTTCCAGGCTGGACTACTGTAATTCTTTATTATCAGGATGTCCTAAAAACTCCCTGAAAAGCCTTCAGCTGATCCAAAATGCTGCAGCAAGAGTCCTGACAGGGACTAGAAAGAGAGAGCAGATTTCTGCCCTACAGTGGACCCCTGGTATTTGCGGGTTTAGGGACCACAACCGCCCGCGAGTAGCTGAAATCCATGAATACTTGAGACACCCTCTAAAAACACTTTTATCTGCCTATTTTAATAGTTAAAAACCAAATATACATTAAACTACCATCTAAAACACTCTAATATCATTTTATCATCTTGAAACAGGTCTCTCTTGAAGGGAATCGGTGAATCCGTGAATACTGCACCACAAGTAGGTGGGGTCGACTGTATAGACATTGTCCTCATTGGCTCCCTGTTAAATCTACAATCAGAATCCTGCTCCTCACATACAAGGTCTTAAATAATCAGGCCCCACCTTATCTTAATTACCTCATAGTATTGTATCACCCCAGTAGAGCACTTTGCTCTGAGACTGCTGGTTTATTTGTGGTTCTTAGGATATTTAAAAGGCAGAGCCTTCAGTTTTCAGGCCCCTCTTCTGTTGAACCAGCTCCCAGTTTGGGTTTGGGAGCCAGACGCCCTCTTTAATTCTAAGATTAGGCTTCAAACTTTCCTTTTTGATGGAGCATATAGTTAAGGCTGGATCGGATGACCCTGAATCCTCCCTCAGTTACCTTGTAATAGTCTTAGGCCGCATTTCTTGTCCACTCACCTCTTTTTCACTCTCTATTGAATTTAATCATTAGTTATACACTTTAGAATTTGGCTTGGTGTGTGTTTTTTGTCCTGTCGCCTCTGCTTCCTTTTCCCTCCCCTGCCCCCCGAGTCCATATGGGGTCGTCTGATGGGGTTTCTCTCTAATATTGTAGGTGCTACATAAATGAAATTGAGTTGAACTGAATTGAATCCAAATGCTGATGAAATTAATTTTAGGCTTCGGGCCTCTGACTTTAAACTGTCCATTTGTCCTAACTCATCCTTGCAGATGTGTGGAGGACAGAGATGTGAAATCCCAGAGGCAACTTTTCTATATCAAAGCAGTGACCCTGAAGGAGGCAGAGGACAAGAGGAAAGAGCAGAGCAACACCAAACAAAACGAGTCCTGTACGAGCGGACAAGAAGAGGAGGAGCTCAACCTGGACTCCCATGTGGTGATTCGCTATCACAGAGGCCCAGTCCTAATAGGACAGCCAATCAGAGTCTCAGTGAATCTGAGAGCTAACGTCAGTGGTCATTTTGCAGCCATTAGGTAATTAAAAAGAACATTTGTGCAGCTCTTCTTTCAAGTCTACAGCTGCTGTCAATAGCCACTCTTTGTGTCTTCAGGATGAAGGTGAAGAAGGGCCTGGTGTCAATAGTGGCCCGGAGAACTTTGACCTCTGACATGTGGACAGTGACCCTGGAAAGAACCCAAGCCTCCAAACACGATGTGTTGTCCATCCTCTGCCACAGACAGAGAAAACTAAAGCAGCCACATGAGTAAGTTCAGCGACACCTTTTCCCAACATATTAATAAAATATTTAAGTCAGCCACCTTTATTAAAGAACTAAGTCTGCAATGACTTTACTGCAATTTCCATAAAATGAGGTTGGGGTGCACCCTGGAGGGGTTTCCAGTCTGGTGCAGGGCTAACACAGAGAATGGCAGCTGGATAGTGTAGTGGAACGACTACACATCTTTGGAGTGGAAGTCCCAAGTTCGATTCCTTCCCAGTATCCATTAAGGGTCCTGGCTAGGTCCCCCCATGCCAAAACACCAAGCCCTGCAATGGCGTGGCTATGTCTGCAGCCTGGAAATGGCACATGTGATTGCCTATGTGGCTAATAAAGCTCATTTCTTCTTTCTTTGAATGTGATCTCAATCTGCCTGCAGTCCCACTCTCCTCCAGCAGGTGGCGTGTTTGTCAGTCGACGGCTTGAGGCGCAGCTTCGGTGTTGCCATGATGGTGCCTGCTAATTGGTGGGTGGAGTACTCCAGACATACTACCGTCCCGTCATCCCATGTAGGAGCAGTGAGCATCTTTTCATTCACAGATCGTCACATCTTTGGCATTGCACCTATAACAGAGGTACGTGATTCTTTTAAAGTCCATCAGATGCCCATCACATGTCATCTGATTGCTCTGAAGGTGTGTTTCCCGTTGGTCTGTCCACAGAGTAACACGTTGATCAACACAGCTATACTGAACAACCAGCCCGTGCTGCTGCCCGTCATTGTGCTGGCTGTAAGCCACGACGAGAAGATGTCAGATGTTACCTCTGCAGTCACATGTCACTCCATCAATGAGAATAGTATCAAGGTGCAACATGTCTCACAACACACATTTCACAATTTCATGAGCAGTCTGGTTCTGCTGGAGGTTTCTTCCTGTTAAAAGAGAGTTTTTCCCCGACACTGTCACCGAAGCGCTTGCTCAGAGCTGGTCATATGATTGTTGGGGTTTTCTGTGTTGTATTATTGTAGGGCAGGGGTCTCAAACTCGCGGCCCGGGGGCCACTTGCAGACCACGTCATGTCACTATGAGCAGAGAGTACAAACATGCTGAGGGCTGTGTTAGTTCAGTGAGAGAGTCACAAACTAATGTGTACACTCATGTCTGCATTTTATTTTGTTAAATATGAACCCAATGACAGCAGAAGTGCTGCCACATATGTGGGCAGACAGAAAGGACCAATGTGTTTGTTTGGTAGATCAATGAAAGGATTCAGTTAGTTAAGAGGGAGTTTGCAGTTTTATCTTGTTATACAATATTTGAAAAAAACACAAACAAACAAAACATTTTCAGTATTATTTGTTTGTGTTTTCTTGTTTGTTTGTTTGTACTCCTTGAACACTAAAGTGTCCTCCAATGAGACGACAGTGCCAGCTGTGGCCCACAGCTCATTTCAGTTTGTAGGGTCACCTTACCATATAACGCACCCGGAGGCAACTGTTTAAGTTTTATATAATTAATTTTAAATTCCATTTTTAGTTAACCAAAAAAATTGTGCTTAAAGTAAAAGTCAAAAACAGTTAAACAACATCTTGGAGTCTTTTTCAGTGGCTCCGTTTTGCCAGGTTATCGTAGAGATGGCTCGAATGCTGTCGCTTGACATTCAAATTTGACCTGCACCTGGTTCATCTTAAGTTTAGTTTGTGCTGTTGACTAGGTCCAAAGTCAAGACTAAACTTCAGTGTTTCTAAACCTCTCTGGGTAAATGGACTGGTACTTACAGTATACAGGGCCTTTCTGCTTCATTTGAACACTCAGAGCAATTAAAGCCTCATTTCGGTGATATATTCCCAGGTTTGTAACGTTGGCTTTAGAGATGTCTGAATATAACAGAATTCAACTCCACTCCGAGCGTAACGTGCCTTTTAAAAAATCACAACCCAAACATTATCATCCATCTACCAAACTGCGTTTAGAGAGGTTTAGCACAAATCTGAAAAGCATGCGAGACAGCTAATTGAACATCAATGCCAAAAGGAAACCAGTGCGATTACTTTTAACTGTATAGATGAAACAAATAGCATATTTTGCATGTGTCTCTTCCATACAGGTTTCCAGTGACTGCTCTACCCTCTACGTTGATGGTAGTGAATCAGGATTAGGGTCGACCTGTGCAGTGGTGGAGTTTCATCTGGGCATGCTCAGTGGGTCTGTGTGTCTGGAGGTTTGGGCTCCATCCATGCCCCTGCATGTCTCCTTGGCAGACCCTACTCTCAATGTCATTGATGGCTGGAACCTGATCACAGAGAAAGGGTAAAAACTAGGCCCGCTGTGTCTTCAGTCTGTTTTAACTTGTTGTATTATAGTTCATTGTATCTGTGTTGATCTCCTCTCTCCTCTGGAGATGTAACCATTTCCTTAAAGGCCTGTTGAACTACACTGACTCTTCTACTGCTTGGTCCAAACTACACAATACCTAAATGAAAACAGAGAAAACTGAAAACTGAAATGGTTTATGTAATTAACTCATCATGACCCCACAGTCATCCAGTCTAGCATCATTTTACCAGACAGAAACACTGTGCAGGATTAAATCAGTGTATTTAATGTATGTTATCATGGGACAAACTGCAGACGGTTCACAACATGTTCTATGTGAATACATTACATTCATATACTGCATTCATACACTACATTCATATACTACATTCATATACTGCATGAACAAAAATGAAAAATGTGATACATCGTAATCTTGTAAGCTTTTTACCAGAAACATGATCAAACACAGTAAGAGTATAAAAACGTTTGCTTACTGAAAAGCACTACAGTGCTGTGGCCTGTCATAAATAGTTTTCCTGTCATCACATTTTTCATTTCTGACCACAGAATATTGTTTAGCTGATGCTTAAGAGCATCAGCTAAACAAGTAATGTTCATGCATATTTTCTGTTTTTTATTTATTCAAACATTCTAACTAGCTTTAAAGCTGTGCATTATCACAAACAAAAATACAGGGCTACATTAGCAAACAGGCAAATTCAGCAACTGACACCTTCCTTCATCGTCTTTCGTACTTGTAGTGGAGCTCGTAAGCCCAGATGAATGGGAAGGGTCACATCAGGAAGAGCATGGTGTCAAATTTTGGCCAAATTAAACACACGGATCACCAGAAAGAGTCAGTCGGGGCCCAGGGTAACAACAACCGCCTCCAGTACTACTTGTCAACAGGGTCCTGGTGGAAACTGTTGGCCAAAGACAAAAGAAGAGAAGAGAGGGAAGGCGGGAGTGTGGAGATGAGAGTAGGGATGCTGAATGTAGGGAAAGTAGGGACGAGCAGGAGACCAGGTAGGAGGAAAGCAAGAGGAATCGGAGATGGATTCAAGCTGTTGATGAGGAAGGTGCACACAGATGGACCACATCTCTGAAGAAGGTACAATCTGAAGTTTGGGCACTTTGCTGCTCTGAAGCATTCATGTGCATGTTAACAATGCCACAATCTTCCTAGGAGTACAAATTCTAGCACCCGAAGGTCAAAGCATGCAATGTTCAGAGAAACAAAAAAAGAAAAAACAACAGCTACATCTCAGACTTAGTTCAAGTTCACAACAAAGACTGAACAAATCTGGGTTTTCTGGAAGTGCCTCCTCTGAACTGAACATGATGACACAGATTTGTAGAGTTCCATCTGAACAAACTAGAAGACCAGAACGATGACCGTACCAGACCAATGTGTGGCCGTAATGCACAGCAGCATGTTTGGAGAAAACACAGCATATCAACACAACACTGCACAACAACTGCCAAGCACTGGGGGGGAGGAGGGGATTTGGGTTCAGCCATCTGTCCAACAGCTAAAGCTTGGCCAAAACTGGGTCATGCAACGGGATGATTATGAAAAATATATGTTTCACAGTTTGTATATTTAAAAAAAAACCTCAGTCAGGTCAGTGAGCGAGGCAGAGTGTGGGAGAAGCAGAAAAACTGCACTGAAATCTTTTCAACCTGCCAGTAATCCAATAATTACCACCACACAACCATAATTTTACACTCAGTTCAAAGCTGAATTTCTCTTCTTTCAAACAAGGTCTTCCTCAGATCCAGCAGATGAATAGTTTTTGGAGGCATATGAGTGAGTGGTCAGAGGTTTACAGACACTCATCATGAGGCACAAACATGGACTTTATTTACCCTGCCAGTCAAAGTCTGGATAAGATAAGATAAGATAAGATAACTCTTTATTGTCATTGCACAGTTATACATAGTACAATAGTACAATGAAATTGGAAAACGTTATTATTGCATCTTGTTAGGAAAATAAATATTATTAATGTTATTGTTGTTACTGTTGTTATCCCCCCCAAAAAGTCCAGGGAGGTAGCCAATCAGGTCAGCTGTTAGCACTGATTAGGACTGTTGCCCTGTTGTACTTGAGTCTATTTTTTCGGGACCTCAGCAGCCTGAACCTCCTGCCAGACAGCAGCAGCTTAAACACCCGGTGTCCTGGGTGTGTACAGCCCCGTAGGATGCTGCGTGCCCTCTTGAGACAGCGAGTGCTGTACAGGTCCTTCAGGGAGGGAAGAGGATGTCCAGTGATTTTTGGGCCATATTAATGACCCTCTGAAGTGGCTTTTTGTGTGCTGTGATGCAGCTGGAGAACCACACACAGATGCAGTATGCCAGCACACTTTGAATGGAGCAGCGGTAGCAGACGGTCAGCAGCTCCTTCTTTAGGTCCATTTTCTGAGGATTCTCAGAAAGTGGAGACACTCTTGGGCTTTCTTTAAAACCACAGAGGGGTTAGACCTCCATTGGAGGTCTGTGTCTATGTGCACACCTAGGAACTTGAACCTGGAGACCCTTTCCACGCACTCCCCATTGATGCTGACAGGCTGCTGCTCAGACTTCCTCCTCCTGAAGTCGACTACCAGTTCTTTTGTCTTGCTGGTATTGAGGTCCAGGTTGTTATCTACACACCAATCTGACAGCCTCTGAACTTCAGCTCTGTACGCCGTCTCGTCTCCCCCAGAGATGAGCCCCATCACGGTGGTATCATCTGCAAACCTAATGATTGCGTTGTCTGGGTGTGAACTGACACAGTCATGTGCAGAGTGTAGAGTGTACACACTTTCTCATGGAATGTTTTGTCTTTATTTTCATGACTATTTACATTGTAGATTCTCACTGAAGCAATCAAAATTATGAATGAACATATATGGAGTTATGTAGTTAACATGTTTTATATTCTAGATTCCTCCTAATATCCACCCTTTGCTTTGATTACTGCTTTGCTCACTCTTGTCGTTCTCTCCATGAGCTTCATGAGGTCGTCACCTGAAATGGTTTCCAACAGTCTTGAAGGAGTTCCCAGAGATGCTGAGCACTTGTTGGTCCTTTTGCCTTCACTCTGCAGTCCATCTCATCCCAAACCATCTCCATTGGGTTTAGGTCAGGTGACTGTGGAGGCCAGGCCATCTGGTGCAGCACTCCATCACTCTCCTTCTTGGTCAAATAACCCTTACACAGCCTGGAGGTGTGTTTGGGGTCATTGCCCTGTCCTGTCCTGGCGTGTTGCTGCAGGATGCTGTGGTAGCCATGATGGTTCAGTGTGGCTTCAGTTTTGAATAAATCCCCAACAGTGTCACCAGCACACCTCCTCCTCCATGCTTCACAGTGAGAACCATGCATGTAGAGACCATCATTCACCTTTTCTGCGTCACACAAAGACACGGCAGGTGGAACCAAAGATCTCAGATCTGGACTCATCAGACCACAGCACAGATGTCCACTGGTCTAGTTTCCATTCCTTGTGTTTCTTGGCCCAAACAAATCTCTTCTTGTTGCTTTTTCTTAGTTGTAGTTTCTTAGCAGCCATTTGACCATAAAGGCCTGATTCACACAGTGTGCTCTGAACAGTTGATGCAGAGATGTGTCTGCGACAGGAACTCTGTGTGGCATTGATCTGGGCTCTAATCTGAGGAGCTGCTAACTTGCAACTAAGGTTGTTGTTATTATTGTTTTTTGTATAATTACAAAGTTCAGTGGGAACATGAATGTTAATGTAATTTGGGGCTTTTAATAACCCCCCCCCCCCCAAAAAAAGAAAAAATTGACAACATCATTGTGCCTCAGAGCTCCTGACGAGACGTCATTTGAGAAAGAGAATGTGTTGGCATTAAAATATCAGTGTTGTCATCAGCAACATTTGAATGGAAAACACGGTTCTCTCTTTCTTTCAGAGTAAACTTGCACGCACATTTCTCCAACATGCAGACACAAATACGTCAGGATCTTTAATCCCTCGTGTGTTTTCTTCTTGCTCAGGTGTGTGCCGGTGTATCAGCGCTCCTCAGTCCAGGTTCTGACCCAGTTCACAGCTCAGGACTCCCACAGCAGAACCACACACCACCTGGGTTCCTCAGATTGGTTTGTAGATGTGACTGAGCTGGTCCGTAACTGGCTGAGAGTAGAAGACCCCCGTGTGGCTTCCCTCAGTCCCCAAAACATCTTGATAGGATTAAGACCTGGAAAGACATCACTGCACGTAGGCAACAGTTGTGCATGAGTTAACTGCTATTGTTTCACTCCTTGAGCATCTCCTCTCACTCTCACCTTCTTCCTTAGGTTATCTCGGAGCAGTGGGATGGCATGTTGGGCGCATGTGACATCACTGTGTCCTCTGACACTGTCAGCGCTGGTGACCTGTCTGTACAAGCGGTCAGTGGCCTGGGAATGTCAGTGAAGTCCAGCCCTGCCCTCCCCTCCATCATCACAGCAACAGTGACAGCCTACAACACCATGTACCGCTATCACCAGGTGACAAACACTCTTTTCATTCCACTTCCTGAAGTCTCATTAATCCACTGAAGCTGAGATAAATTTGTCCTGTTTTCTCTGTAGGAGGCCTCCGTCAGTGTCTGGCTGCAGTTCAGTGACGACACTGCGTCCCTCCTCTCCTCTTTCAGTGACCTTCCCTTCTCCCTGCGTCTCTCCTCATTGGCTGAGAGTGTTGTTATGGTGACACCCAGTTCCAATCAACGTGTCTTTGCTCAGGGTGACGGAGGTGGGCCTTTACTGCAAGCAGAGCTTCTGGTTTCTACGTGCGCCGATCAGCTGATTGTCTCAAACTCTTTTGGTGAAGAGAACGAGGAGCAGCAGGCTTCTACAAGACGAGAAGGGACCCGGAGGCTGGCGAGGGGATCAGGCTGGATAAGGGTCAACTTAGACCTGGACTTCATGCAGACGGTAGCCAAGAAGAGCGAGGATGGTGTGGCGTTTGAGTTTGACATTTCAGACACACTGGTTGAATCACACGGTGACACTTACTCATCAAACAAAGATGAAAGTTGGAACGAGAGCACCAGCAGTAACTACTATGAGAAAGTAAGTCAGACCATGACTAACAGAAGGTGGAATGAGGTGGACAAAGGAGGCATGGTCAGTCGAAACACTCTAGAAAGAGCAGTGCTGATGCCGAGCCTGGACGAAGGCAAGGTGTATTTCTTTCCAAGCCAGGATAAAGGAGGAGCAGAGGAAAACGAGCAGGGAACTCATGAGTTGGAACTTGGCGTGGGTGCTGTCCTCTCTCTGCTCTGTCTCTTTGCTGTCCTCTTTCTGGCTAACTGTCTGCCCTCCACCTTGCGACACAGGTCGAGGAGGACAAAAGAGAGAATGGAAGGAGAACTGGAGGGAGGTGCGACAGAAGATGGAGAGGAGATGAAAAGGGAAAAGGCCAAGGACTGGAAGACATAGGAGAGGAAGAACATAGAGGCTTAGCTAAACAGAGAACAATGGAGAGAGTTTTAAAGAAGTAGAGATAATTTGCTGATTTTCACGGCACGTATTGTATTTGCAGCTGATACTGACACCTTCTCTTTGTTAGATCAGGATCTAATGAACTAAAACTCAAACTGTTCTATTCAAACACTTTAAAAGTTTAATTCAACCAGTTTGAGCATGAGCTGAGCTTTAATTTGAGAAAAACAACTTGATTTTTAATTTTTTTAATTTCACCAACCAACAGGTTGATGCTCATCTACACGACTTTTGTCCCCCCACCCCGACCCCTTTAAAACTTTAAGTGCACATGATATCTGAGTAAGGTAGGTGAGCAAAGCAGCTTTTCAAAATGTATCTAAGTGTGTATAATTTAGCTTTGTAGAACCACTTCTTATTGTTAATTCCCCTTTCCCGGTTGTAGGCACATTTTGGAGACAGAACATTAGGTTTGATCTTAGTAAGCCAGTTCTTTAGAAGGCAGCCATTGTGTGAAACAGGCAGACTGTGAGCTGAATAATGACTTTTGTTATGTATTTAGTAAAATCAGTTTATATTTTTGTGGTACTACTTTCTGTGTAAAGCAGAGAACACCAAGTGTGGTGTATGTGCGCATTGATATGCCTGTGCCTTTCCACAACATGGTTAATAAAGTAAGTTACTAACAACAAACAGGTGTTGTTACTTTACCAGTTAAGTTATAAGAGTGAACATAACAGACTGGCGATGAGGATTAAAACGGATCCCCGATGTGCACTGGACGACAGAGAGGGGGAAATCCTTGTGAAAATGGCCAAAAGACATGAAAAAAGTTATGGCAAAAACAACTAACCCTCCGTGTGGATGCTAACTCACCTGCCTGGATAACGCGCTGCAGAGAGGACGTGAGTAACATCAATTCTTTTAAGTGAAGGACACTTATAAAAATACAGAAAAAATGTCAGGAGGTGTTGGACAAATGGACGTTTTTGATAATGGCACAGAGGATTGGACAACATATGTGGAGAGAGTTGAACAATATTGTCTGGCTAACAAAGTAGAGGATGAGAGGAAAGTTGCAGTGTTACTGAGTGTGATGGGAGCGAAAACATACAACTTGTTGCGCAGCCTCATCACACCGGCCAAACCAGCTGACAAAAGTTTCAAGATCACAGAAGTGCTCCAAAAACATTTCCGACTGAATCCAGTGGTTATAGCCGAACGTTTCCGATTTGATAAACGAAATCAACTAAAGAATGAGTCCACATCGGAGTACATCGCGGAACTCTGGCGGCTGTCAGAACGCTGTCAGTTCGGGGAGGGGCTGTCAGATGCGCTGAGAGACCATTTCGTCTGCGGCATGCACAATGAAAGCACACAGAAACGAGTCCTCACAGAGGATAATCTCACGTTGCACCGTGCATTAGAGATAGCTACATCGATGGAGACAGCGGCAAAAGATGCAGGAGAGCTCCAGGGAAATGCACGGAGCCGTGTTATGTAAATAAAATACATCCGCAGCGCAATAATAAATTACAGATGTGCTTCAGATGCGGCAAAAAGTCACATGACGCTGCTAATTGCTGGTTTAAAGAGAAGGAATGCCTGCAGTGTAACAAAAAGGAGCATATACAGAAAATGTGCAAATCAAAGCAGTATGATAAAAAGAAAAACGAAATGTGGAAAAGAGACAGAAAGCTGCATGAAATAAATGAGACAGAGTCAAATGATTCTCAGGAGGATTTGGCATGCCTGGAGCTGTACACAATGCAAGAGAAAGGTAACGATGCAATATGGCTCACACCAAAAATACAAGGGGTTGAGTTACGGATGGAACTGGACACTGGGTCTGCCCTCTCACTGATCTCATATGAAGATTACAGAGACAAATTCCCCAATCTGAAACTGAAACACACCTCAGTGAAACTGAAAACATACACAGGTGAAAGAATAACTCCTCTGGGAAAACTAAAAGTAAAAGTGGAATATGAGAAAAAGAAATGCAACCTGGAACTTTATGTTCTGAAAAATGGAGGTGTGCCATTATTTGGGCGTGACTGCTTGAAACACATCCACCTCAAATGGAAAGAAATAAAGTCAATGAGACTGGAACGAGGCCCGAGTGCACATTCTGTGGATGAAAGACTGAAACAGATACTTAATAACCATGCCCAGGTGTTCAAAGATGGAATCGGCACCCTGAAAAATATTAAAGCACAGATCATACTGGAGGACAATGCAAAACCAAGATTCCACAAGGAACGTCCTGTACTTTATGCTTTACACCCCAAAGTCCAAGCAGAGCTCCAACGCTTGAAAGAGCAAGGAATACTCACCAAGGTGGAATGGTCAGATTGGGCTACACCAATAGTATCAGTAAGCAAGAAAGCAAGTGACAGTGTGCGGATCTGTGGTGATTTTAAGGTTTCAGTGAACCCAGTGCTCCGCATAGATCAGTACCCACTTCCACGGATAGAAGACATATTCACAGCAGTGGCAGGTGGCAAACACTTTTCAAAAATTGACCTTGCCCAGGCTTATCTCCAGATGGAAGTAGAAGAGACATCCAGGAAATATCTGGTGATAAACACTCACAAAGGCCTATATCAGTACAACAGACTAGTATTTGGTATCTCCAGTGCCCCAGCAGTATGGCAACGTGCCATCGATCAGGTCCTACAAGGCACAGTGTTTTCTGGATGACATAATCGTCACTGGTGTTGATGAGGAGACTCATGTGGCTAACCTAACAGCAGTCCTGGCCAGGCTAGAAAAATATGGACTGAGAGCAAACAAAAACAAATGTGAGTTCTTTAAGGATGCCATTGAGTATTGTGGACACAAGATCGACAGACATGGGCTCCACAAAACCAAGGACAAAGTTGAAGCAGTCCTGAAGGCACCAGAACCTAACAATGTGAGTCAGCTACGCTCATTCTTGGGCTTAATTAATTATTACTACAAGTTTCTACCAAACCTTTCAACAGTCCTGCACCCCCTGAACTCTCTGCTGCAACAAAATGTCAAATGGAAATGGACAAAAAAACTGTGAAGAGGCTGATGGCACTAAGCAGCTGTCGGGGGAAAATTTCCCAAACAGAAGGCTGCCAAGTAAAACAGAG
>CAKLIZ010000392.1:34754-54482 GCA_922035795.1 Oreochromis mossambicus | reverse complement strand
GCAGAACCAGGCTCAGGGAGGGGCGGGGCCATCTGCTGCGACCGGTTGGGGTGAGAGAAGGAAGACAGGATAAAGACATGCTGTGGAAGAGAGACAGAGATTAATAACAGATATGATTCGATGCAGAGAGGTCTGTTAACACATAGTGAATGAGAAAGGTGACTGGAAAGGAAAAACTCATCATGGGAATAGTGAACTAGTGTGGACAGCCTATCCAGCTGCTGAGGCTCAAACATTTGTCAGTGCCACAGAAACAAGAAACACTGGAAAAGAAGGACGTTAAAGGAAAACAACAATGGCCCCAGGACTGAACCTTTTGAACCCCACAGGTTAGAGATGCAGTATAAAAGGAGAACTAGCTCACCCTAATACAATGTCTTTCCAGATAAATAGGAAGAAAGCCAGTCTAGTGCTGAGCTGGAGATACCAGCCAAAACACTGAGCCTATTAAATATTATGGTAACAGAATCAAACGCTGAGGTCAAGAAATATGAGTACACAACAATTTTCTGGTTTGCATCTTGGTCATAACTGGACTAGCTCGTTATCCTCTTCAGGTTATTTGACGGAGTTTGTCCAACCAGTCTGCAGGTGTTCTGTGGGAGAGACATTCAGTCACGTCCCTCAGGGGATCCTGTGGGCGGGGCTTCAGGAGTATGTGGTCGGGTCCATTTAGTCCCTCAGAACTGCAGTGACAGCTTGGTGCAGCCAAGGTATATTTTTTGGCGGTCCCAAGAGGTCATGTGGTGACTTTAGCTCAGGAAGTAGAGCAGGTCATCCTCCTCCTCTACTGCCTAATCGGAAGGTTGGTGGTGATCCCTGCCTGCTCCAGTTAGTATCCTTGGGCAGGATACAAAGCACTTAAGTATGGTAAAAATGCTTGAATGAATGGATGCTGTGTAAAAATCTTTGAGTGCTCAGCGTAGAGAAGCACTAGAGTAGAGCTGTGACTTCCTGCGACCTCTCTCAGGTGGCTTGGGAACACCTCTCTGCCCCTACCTGGATGGCCAGGGAGCAGGAGATCTGGGTTATCTGCTTGACTGCCACCCCCACAAGTTGTTAGAAAATGGATAAATGGACAAATGTGGTTTCTGTGTTATTATCACTGATTTGAAGTAAGCTCTGCAGTACAACAGCCGAGGACGCCTTCATGCAGGTGTCAAGGGTTACATCTGATGCTTTATTTATAACTTATCAGCTGTATGTTTCTGCAGGGTCTGAAAACAAACAACCCACACCTTTGAGGTAAAGGACAACATTTTATTCCTTAATGAAATGATGCATGCAGAATGTGGAATATTCAGCTAATAAACCTACCAAAATGAACAATGCTCTGACGCTAACATGAGCTACAAATAAATGTAGACTCGGTAACTAAAATACTTTGCAATTCAAACAAAAGGCATTTCTAATCAATTCCAAGCCAACAGTGTGTAACAAACATCACTGTTACTAACTGCTAGGTTAGCAGTGTTCATGCTTAGCACAGTCTCCCTCCCAAAAGTTAAAACAGCCAGTCTGAAAATGTGACTGTACACATTTTAATGTAACAGCTGATACATCTAGTGGTTCAGATGTAAACAATGTGCTTTTGTGGGCCACAAACCTTTGATAGCAGGTCACTGCGAGTACTGACGGCAGCAGAGTTTGTTTCACAGAGACCCAAAGGTCTCGTCATACATGGTGCCACTCTGTGCCACACAGTGAGGTTGAGTCACGCTGTTGCACTGGCTGACACGCTCGTTCATTACCAAGAGCGCACTGCAGTTTTTCTCCTTGTACAGTAGTGACACACACTGTCTGAATACCTTACTGATCAAACTAATGCAGATTCATCCACAGCACACAGTCTCAGCCCAAGCAGCACAGATAAAGGTAGCACAGTGCTGAGCCTTTGAACAGGAACAACGTGTGCTCTTAACCTGGGTGTAGGGCTGTGCGATATGACCAAAATCCCATATCCCGATAACCATATACATCGCAAAATAGTGAATTTTCTGTAAATTCTGTGAATCTCGGCCAACTCGACCTGTGTGAAGTGTTTTCAGCTGGGCGCCGTGTACCTGCAGTCCAGTGTTTTGACCGATGCATTAAACTGTACATTTTCAGACATAGGTTGTAACAGTCGCCATTTTCTTAGTGAGTATTTATTAGACGGCGTGCTGCGGGGAAAAGCCCGCAGCACGCGGAGTGTAGAGAGTCTAAGGTTTATTTGGAGCACCTGACGGCTCTTTTTGCTTCCTGTCCGTAAACTCTCTCCACAGTCGGTCATGTGATTCTTGTGTAGGTATTAGAAGAGGTTTGTCATGTTTGAGTCTGAGGTGTGGACCAGTTTCCTGCATAATTTGCATCGTACAGTTTTCTGGTCCGTGTCAGACTTTTCCTAAGCAAACCATGTCCATGCTACAGAGGCAGCCCCTCGGTTAGGAATAAGGTCCTCGATTTGTTTGGACTGGTCCTTCTGTTTGTCATCAGTTTATTTTGAAAAATCTCAACAGGATCTTAAGCTTTATTGTGAAAGGTTTATGTGGAAAATAAACAAGCGCACGGCGGAGCCTCATGCTGGGTTTACCGTCGTTGTTGCTAACGACAACACGTAAAAACAGTCGCTTGTCCGTCCGTAGTGTAGTTATTTTAAATATAAGAGAAAGAGAGAACTTTAAGAAATTAATATAGCCGCTACAGTGACCGTCAAAACCATGAAAAAATATTGATGTAAACTGTTTATTTTGTGTCACCATGAAACAAACGATAGCGTACTCCAAAAGTTGATTCTGTTCATCTACGTCAAGATGAACAGAATCAACTTTTGGAGTTTTACTTACCTGGATGATTGAGCATGCATCAAAACGATAGCGTAATATGAAAGGATAGCTGTTTTCATATCGCCATCAGAGACATATCGTCCTATCTTACAGCCCTACCTGGGTGCTTACTTTGGTTTTACGACTGGAGATGTAACTTCAACCTTTTCAATTCAGCTTCCTGAAAATATTTCAAACATCTTTTTGTAAACTACAATTTGTTTTATTATAAAGTTATTATTATAGACGCCATGAAAAAAAAAAGCTATGTTGAAGTGTTTTTTTACAAATCATACATGACACCTATAACATCACAGCGTGTGGCTTACAGACTACGTCTGCACGGGGGGCATACACAAAACCAGCAGAGCGAGAACTAGGACACTGGACCTGACCAATCAGAGCAGGCCAGGCGAGGGTGGCTCTGCTACCTGCTTTTACAGAAAACACACACAGATGTGGAAGCAAAGAGAGCTTCACTCTGCTTTACAGTTCTGCTGTAACGGCTAGCTGACACACTGCCCTGACTCCAACGTTGAGTATCATGTGGGAGGAGTGTAAATTTCACTTGTGTAAAAACAAAGACTGTAGTCGGCCAATCTGTTTTACAGTGAGCCATGCCTTTTTACAGGAAACCTTGTATTTCATTAAAATGTCACCACAGATTTACTTTCCATTCTGTCCAGCACAAAGCAGCCTTCCAGTGTCTCTCCTGGATCGCTACATCTTTCACACAAGAAGGCAGTTCATTTACACTCCCAGGTCTCTTCATTGTAAATGTCAGCGTGGCTCTTTTGTTGGTGTGTTTTCAGGTTTCTTATCCAGGCAAATCCCCTGCCGCACACCCCACAGGTGTATGGTTTCTCCCCAGTGTGGACTCTCTGGTGTTTTCTCAGGTTCCCGGCCTCTGAGAACATCTTCCCGCATGTGGAGCAGCTGAAAGGCTTCTCCCCTGTGTGGACACGCTGGTGGATCTCCACTTTCTTGGGCCGGTTAAAAGCTTTGCCGCAGTAGCTGCAGGCAAACAGTCTTTCCCTGCCAGTTCGCGGGAACGCTTTGCTGCTGTCAGTGAAGGGCCGGGGCAAGGAAAACACATTGTCATAGCGACTCCAGCCATTAACGCCGGAAGAAGTTGATGGCAAATCGACGGCCGCCATCGAGTACGAACACGACGGACTTGTTCCTTCCACGTCAACATTTGAGGGCTCGTCAAAAAACTCCCCGACCAACGACTGACCAGTTTTATCGATGTCACACAAGACGTCAAACTTTGAGTCGCTGCTGCCATCATCGATATACCGGTGTGGGATCGCCGCTTCCTGCAGCGAGTCTCTGCCTTCAACAGAAGCACTGAGTTCACACTTAAGAGGAGAGGAGCCACTGACCTCCACTCCTCTGCTGCCGGTAAGCTTCGTCCTGCATGCCTGGCTCTGCGACTGGGACCGAGTAGACACGGACTGGGCGTCCTGGTCCTCGGGGCCAGGCATCCGACCTTCAGCTCCATGAGGGACACACTCCATCAGCCCTTCAAACAGAGAAAGAAAGCACAGTTTACCATTACACTCAATAGAGCACTATTCTATAATGCTAACTGCTATTTAAGTACTGGCTGTAACACGTGTGGATACGCAGCTCTGCACACTCTCAGGGAAAACAGGGAGACGACTTTCAGAGTTACAGATGTAGAACGAGGCACAACGTTTCTCCAAAGTCTCTAACAGCTACTGTTGGCTGCTCCCGTCACAGAGTCGCCGCCACGGAAGCTTTCTGTCGAATGGCCTTCCTCACTGGGCCAAAAAACGTTGATTTGTGTCTCCAAGAACCACCCAATCATTCACTTTGTGAGTGACTCCATTAACCACCACACTGTGAAACATCCTCTGAGGTCTCTAATATGTTAAATAGATTCTTGTATGAAAATATTTTAGCAGACCTCGATCTGCACAGAGTCTGACTGGCAGCATATTGATTGTTGGGCATGACGATGATCCCGGTCACACCGCCCATCATTACTGAAGCAGCGTGGGCTCAAACCTGACAGAGGAGCCCGGAGAACTGGTCCTGAAGACCACATCGATATCTGAGCTTACAGTCTAAGGCCAGAAACTACTGCTGTTTGAGCTCTCTGCAGTTTCACAACACTGACACATCAAATCTCAGAAATAAGAGAGGATGTTTTTTACCATGACGGTCTAAGCAGATCTAGAAAAACATGCAAGGAAATGTTCACCGACTCTCACATGTGAACTTTACTTGCCCCTGCTCATCATCACACCCAGTGTGGGAGGAGTCACAGCTGTTATGAAACAACATGGCTGTAGCAGCGAGTCCTGTTTGGATTTGCATCGTTTTAGTGTTTTTAATATATGAGCTGTTCTACAATGTTTTAACTCTTTTTGTGGTCAAACGTCTTTAATATACAAACAAACAGCTTTAGAGAATATGAAACACTGCTGTGCTCTGTTCTACCTCCAGCACTCATGTCTTGAAATATGTGAACCTCTCTATTGGAGAAATTATAAAAACTCCTCAATGCATTTTTTTTTTGCTTGGATGCATTTAATGCATCTAATGCAGCTTGTAAGCACGCTGCTTAGAGCTCCAGTTTACATTTGTGCCTAAAAGCAGACCTGCTGTCGAAGCGTACAACAACACGCAACAGCACAGCAAACCTGAGAACAGCCACACGCTCGCTCTGTGTGAGGCTAACACACACACACACACACACACACACACACACACACACTCTCCACCTGATGCAGCAGATGTGACTGTCGCCGCTCTTTGTTCCTCCTCTTTATTTAAAAATCAAAGGTCCTCCAGGAGGACAGAGTAACGTCTTCATGTCTGAGTTTAGGCTGTATGAGTACAGTTAGAGTTACAAGTGTGTACGACGTGACAAGCCTAACTACGCTCTACAAATGTAAAGCTTTGACTTCTGAGGACTCGAGTGCTTCAATCCAAACACAAATGTGACCAAGAAACTATTTTACTGACGCCTACATCCTAACCTGAATACTTGACATGTCTGTGCACACCAGTGTCTAAACCTACACGTCTCACCTCTGTCACTCACTAACAAACTTATTTACTCATTTAGGACGTTTTCTTCAAAAAGTATCATTTTAATATGACACATAAATACATACACATAAAAGGCCTCAGTTGTACAGATGTTGTACAGATGCTGTATACAGTTAAATGACAGTGATGATTTGTTCACCATGACAGACATGTGTGTTGTCTCTTTGGATCGGTTAGTATTGTTATTGTCTGATCACAGTCAGTAAAACTGTCACTGGAGCTCTGAGTGCTCTTCCAGTGGGAATCCCCACACGCTCAGCTGTGTGTCTGTGTTGGGACCACTCACAGCATTAACCACACATGCTTTATGTCCATAGTCAACTTCAGAATCACCAATTAACCTTACATGCATGTGTGTGGACTGTGGGAGGAGCCGACCCTTGTTCCTCTGAGGCGACGCCTCCAACCACGTGCATGTGCGGTTTAAACTACGACTGAAGGTGTTAAGATGGAGCATTTTTAAACTGTAGCACGGCATGTTGTGTGGAAATATCCCAGTGTCAGTACTCATCCACTCAGCAGCCTTAGTGTTTCTGTCTGTACTCACCATCATCTCCTATAAGTGATGTACTTTGCTCCGCTTCTTCATCTCGAGACGTGGCTACCTGCACCTTCTCCTCTTTCACCAGCACTGCCTCCGGCTCCACCAACTCCACATCTGGAGACTGCACAGCAACAGGGAATCATCTCTCGGTCAGCCAATAGCAGCTTCACACAGCAGCGTGCACATACGCTAACCTGTGATGATGTGCCTACCTTACTCTGCATGCTTTCAGACAGGATCAGTTCACTGGTTGCATCTCCACCTGCAGCTCTGCTGGACCACAGAAGCACCTCCCTCTGCTGGTCAAACACGTCACCTACACGACAGAAAAACAGCTGTCTTCAAATGCTGATGCATGTTATTCTCATGTTTGGCTCACATATTACACTACTGTAAGTGAACGCCAACACTGCTCTGTGTCAGTGTAAATAGATCCCGCCCCTCAGTCTCTATAGGGCAGTAATGCCAGAGCCCACCTGTTTATTTTAACCATGATGTGGGTCTGACGGTGTGTTTGACAGGCAGACGTTACTTATTTTACTGTGTTCAGCTGTATCAGCATTTTACCAGAGAAACTTTATTTTATCCAATATTTCAGTGTTACAGTTAATATTCATCTTCCTGTTGCCCCATCATCTGGCTCTCTTCCACAGCATGTCTTTATCCTGTCGCAGCAGGATATAAAGCACCTTGAGGCGACTGTTGTTGTGATTTGGCGCTGTATAAATAAAATTGAATTGAAAAAAACAAACAGTTTTATTATGTAATACTATGTGTTTTGCTAAAGATCTGTTCTGTTGATAAAACCTTTGATTTCAGTTTGATTTTGTCTAAAATGTGATGTGTACATTGGTGGGGATTTCTGTGCACATGCCATGCATTCACACTCAAACATCAGCTGGTGTTCTGCATAAATCATGTGTTTGATTACTCCTGCCATTTAAACTACACTTCCTGATCCAAGTGAAAGGTTTGCAGTGTTGAGCTGCAGGGTTCCTCTCCATCTGAAACACACTCTCAGATGCTAACCTGCAGCACGGCCAACACAGCTGTGCCACATCACATCAGACCAGTCTAAATTACTACGTGATTAATTAAGTGTCACATTGTGATATCACTGCTGTAGCAATGGCATTTACATTCTGTAATGCACAGAACGATGACACAAACGCGTCAGCCTCAGAGGCAGATTTATTACAAAGGATCTACGTCAACGTTCTCCTGACGGCGCTTCGCATGACACGCACAACTGTGGAAACAACAAACCCCTGTTTAACCACCTGAGGCAAAAAGACAGCGTGGAGTGCAGGCTATGAAGCTGGAGATACTAGCAGCCACTGATGTGCCACCCAAATGTAAATAAATGACTCCACCGAGCGTCACTCGAGCGACGTGGTTACTGAAGTGTTTGGCCAAGTATTTGATTCAAATGGTGGAAACCCGAGACTTTAAACAGCTGGTTAGAAAACTTAAAAAGCTAAAAAGGTGTGAAAATACTGTGCAGGTTCCTAAAGAGTTACATCAGGGTTGGTTTTTGTTGAGCAGTCATTTTATAGAGTAAAGAAATCTGACTAACTGATAACTCGTGGAGAAGGGCTGGGATTCAGTTTGCACTTCTTCCACATCGATTTCAAACTGGATCAGGACAGGGGCAGAGATATACATCGTTTACATGATCAAAAGTCTCTGTGCTGGTTTCCATCGTGTCCTCATTAGGACAGAGGTTCGTGTTGGTGTCACTTGGGACCAAAGCTCTGTGTAGCACCAACAGATTACAACACACATCTATGCCAGGCAGTTCAGGGGACACTAGAGCCATCTGCTGTCATATCCATATAACGAGGGCTGGCCAAATGACCGTCTGTGTGACCATCTTCTTCTTGTCTCCTCTGCTGTTTTTAGTCTCTTCCCACCTGCACCGCTTTTTCAACTGATGCAGGGCTCTAGAGTGCGACCAATTTAGTCACATATGCGACCTAATTTCTCAATGTGCGACTAAACAAAAAATCCTAGGTCACACCGGTAACACCAGCTGTTCAAGTAAAAAGAAAAAAGTCACCACAACCCTGAAAGTCTCCGTGTGGTCAACAACAGACACACATTAAGCCCATATCATGGTCTAACCAATCAGAGATAGTCAAGAGCGGGACCTCTCTGATTGGCCATGGTCCAGATATTCCTGTAGGCCTATGTGTATGTGTACGTTTGAAAGTGCAGGCAGATACAGAGAGGTGAGCAGCCTCGGCCTGACAGCAGTAAATGTAGCTGAAGATGAAAAGAAGAAAAAGGCCAAAATACAGGAGTTACAGGAGTTGGCCATCTGAGGGCCATGTGACTGCAATGGAGGATTGTCCATAAGATATCAGGCTGTGCAGATACTGAGATGTTCAGTTTGAAGCCTGTGAGACACTCTGAGGTCCTTTTAGATTTTCTTTTCATTGAATATATCTTGAGATGTTTTAAGGTTAAATTTCAGCTCAGTAAAGCACTTTGTCAGTAACTTATATTTCTTGTAGAACTGTGCTCCAAATAAAGAACTTTGTGTTGACAAGATTGTTCGTTAATCATTTCCAAATCAATATTGTCTGTATGGACAGCAATTCTTTTTAAAAAAGTCAACATGTAAAACTGCGGTGTTAAGTGATGCAGTTGAAAAATTTGGGTGCACCTATCTTTTGTCCTGGTGCACCTAAGAAAAAACGTTAGGCGCACCAGTGCAACCGTGGGAAACCTTAGTCTAGAGCCCTCTGACGTACTGTGTGTCTAAAATAACAGTACAGGGTGACAAACATGAACCAAGATCGCGTTTGTCCCAAAGCCAAGAATGGGAGGCTTATTGTCACACGGTACAAATAAGCTGAAAACAGCCAATCAGAAAAGAAGATGGGATTATATTTAAATACAGATTTAATGTAGGATTGTTCTACATGTGCTCTGTAATGTACTAATATAACAGCTGATGGGCGGAGATGTTCATTTAAAAACAGTCGAATGAGTCTCGATGAAGAGATTTCTGACAGTTTGCATGAATGAACAACAGAGATGCTCATGTCTCCACTTTGCGTGTCCTCCCTGCACACCAGAAAAACGAGCTAGGCACACTGTAGCCCCGGCTCTATCCAGGGTCCAGACTTTTTACAACATAATGACACAAAAGCGTGAGCGAAGAAGGCCTGATGTGGTTTCAGACTGGACTCTTCTTACTGCTCGCATTATTCGTGCTAACCGTACCGGTGGGGGTGGAGGGCTCTCGGAGCCTGTCGCTGCCGTTTATCTGCACCCTCGACCGGCTGCTGTTCAGGGAACTCTCCCGGAGCCTCCTCTCGGCATTTCCCCGGGCCATCTTCAGCTCCAGCAGGTGTAGTTTCCTCTTCAGTGCCTTGTTCTCTCTCTGGCACTGAGACATCTGCAACCTCACCACCGCGTAGTCGTCGTCCACTAGCTTACAGATTTCCGCCACCGCTGCGTTTGCTAGGACCTCCATGATGGAGGCCAGCTGAGTCTGGAAGGCCAGGCGGTTGGACATGGCTGTTAGCCGCTGGCTGGCTGCTCTGTCTTTGCTCTTTCACTGCTCGAGAAGGGCTAAGAAACTCCTGGAGGTCGTTCACACCATTGCAGCACAGCTAGCAGGTAAACACTAGCGCCTCTCACCGCTAAAGTGTATGTCTTGTTTGACGGCGGCTCACAGCCAGTTTGCCGTAACAGCGCCACCCTTTGTTCCGGAGGATGTAATGCTGCTCGTAGATCGGAGGTGGCGCTAGAGCTCCAACTTTCTGAATTGGAAATCCGAGTTGAGATTGTTCAGATGTATGTTTGTCACCAGATCACCTTATTTAGCTACGACTCTGAATTTGTCTAATTCCTTAACAGCGGCTAAAATAACAGAAACATCAGAATAACAATATCACAATATCTTTTATAATCTCAGTTAGGAGTGTACTGTATGACACAAGTTCATTTCATCTGGCTGTGCTGATAGAGTTAAAACAACTTGTCCAGCCACGCCATAAAGATACAGCAGCAACTTGGGGTTCAGTTTCTTGCCCAAGGAATCAAACCACCAACCTTCCTGTTAGTAAGTGACCTGCTCTGCCTCCTGAGCTACAGCCACACTGCTAAGCACAATACCTTCTGCCGTCATGTTTTTATCTATTAAATTATAAAAAATAATGATAACTGGGTGTGTGTGCAAATGTAATAATTACAATTGTGGAACACTGAGACACGCACGAAGATCTAACTGCTGTCGTCTCATACATAACGCCATTAAGGCAAACAAAATGTCTCCACAGAGAGGATGTGCAGGTAAATAGTGGTTAGGGTCAAGTCAGTGTAGCCACCTCTGAAGTGACAGCTCTGGAGCATACAAATGACAAAGTGACAGCACACAGCAGAAATGATGAGCACAGCATAGCGAGGTTCACTGCAAACCTCCTACATATTTAATGACATCAACACTGAAACATGTCATGAAAGAATACTCGAAGGCAAAGTATTTGTTTTAGCTGCTACAGCCGATTACACCCAGACACCAACACACACTAACACGACTCTGATATATATGTTTCACTTTACATCTTTTTACAGTCCTGTGATGTGTTGAAATGTGGACTATGAATGTCTGACATTAAAAAGATTCATCTTCAGGCCTGGACCTGGAAAAAGCTTCTCCAGTCAGGCTCTGCATCCAAAAATAATAATAGCAATAATCCAAATGTAATGCCCTCTCTGGGAAACAAATCATGAGGCTAACTCTCTTCACAACAGCTTATTACATTTCCATCAATTCAACATGAATGTGGAGTGCACACACATAAATGTAGTCATTAGCACAACGAGAAGGTGCGAGCTTGGGCTACAAGATGTGCTTCAACAAAGTGCCAACACTTCAGAGTCACTGCACACGTCTGAGAAGGCCACTCGTCCACGATACTGTCACGATGATGCTGATACAGAGAGCATGGATTCAAACTACGTCTCCAGTTTTTCCCTTTTAACAAAGGGGAACCTTTAAAGTGCTTCAACGGAAGAGTCTGGAATTTTCTACAATAACATTACTCAGTTTGTTATAGCTTTTGTAATCATGCAGCAACATGGACTCCCAGCCACTGCACAGCTGTGGTATCCTAGCCTTCCTGCAGCAGCCCTCCGCTCGCAGCTCCTCCCATCACACCAGGACATGCGTCTTCATCATATCAGCTAAAATAAGATGAGACCCACTGTCCCGCTACAACGTGCCTTCTATGTCCACTTTTCCTTTCGACTGTTCACCTTATCTGGGCCATAAAGACCTCTGATTAGAACTCTCGACTTTGGAAAGCAGAGCCCAAAAAAGGACAGTCAAAGAGATTAATGCGATTATCCCAACAGGCCTGAGGAAAGCTCCAGGACATCCACGAGACGAGAGTCCGCGCTGTGAATGCTGCCAGTCCCAACTCTGTGAATCGCACTCGTGGTCAGCGATCAATGTTCATGACAATTTGCATATTAATGATTATGAAACGGAGCTAGTGGTGCTCGTGTCAGCTGTACTGTGTGCACGGTGGGAAAGCTGCAGCCTGACCTGGATGGGCCATGAAACGTTTCTCCCAAACAAAGCGCAGCATCCACACAAACACAGACAACGTTCTGGGATTTCCCTTCTTGGTTCTTGAGACATAACTAAGGTACTGTTACTGTGCCACATGTAGCACATGTAGTGTGGAGGATTTACTAACGTTCATTATGTTAATAATACATTCAGACATGAATTTGGCATATTTAGAGTCCCATTAATGACCGATGTTCTGATGTTAGACAGTTAAACTAAAGAAAGTGCTCTGTGTTTGCAAACCAGTTCCCTATACTTTATCAACCAACATTTAATAGAATAAAGTCCACTCTTCTAAATAGAGTGATCACCTTCAACAGATGTGCAGATGCTGTTTGCCATCACTACTTTATGTATATAGCACCAGGTAACAACAGTTAGGTGGAGAGCCTACAGTCTGCGCAGCAAAAGTCAGACTTTCTGTTGTCATTGCTACTTACAGCTGCTGACAGCATGAAATACAACATGCTGGAATCAGCAGCGGTGTCGCTGCCACGACACTGCACTGTCAGCTTCCAGCTTCATCTAGTCATGAACACTGATGTTTGATAATGATAAAAGCATGAGCCACACTGGTACACATTCATGCTCCTTGGGCCACGAGATTAAAATAGAGGTTCTGCCCTTTTATTTGCTCTCGACATCGCAGTTTTATTAACGAGGGCTTTTCTTCACAGCTCACTCGAATGAGTTCTCAGAGTTTATGGTTAGTCTCAGAGTTAGTCTATCACAAACTCACCTGTGTGACCTCGTCTCACTGTCAAACCACCAATATGAAGACAGTTTGGGGTAGACCAACCGTATAACTGATTTAGGACAAACATTTACAAACATTTACTCTGAACGTCATCATGACATCACCTCATCTTCGCTCAAGCTACCATCTTTAAATGTTCACCATTCAGAGTCCAGAGTGTATCAGATGCTGCTACAGTGTTCATGCTACAGGCCGCACTGAGACTGTTGCCGGTGTCTGCGGACGCTACACATCTGGCTGAAGGACTGGCCGCAGCGCGAGCAGCTGTAGGGTTTCTCCTGCGTGTGAACCGTGCGGTGCCTCTTCAGATGGCTCGATGAGATGAAACTCTTCCCGCACAGTGTGCATCGATAACGCCTCTCACCGGTGTGGATGAGGAGGTGAACCCGCAGGTTGTTGGGCTGGGCGAAACCCTTCCCACAGTGAGGGCAAGTGTAAGGTCTTTCCCCAGTGTGCACCCGCTGGTGCAGCTCCAAGCCGGCCGTGCTGGGGAACACGCGTCCGCACACAGCGCACGCCACCGGCTCTTTTGCGGCGGCGGTGCTGCTCCTGTAAGGCCGCCTCTGGCTGCTGGCAGTGCCAGTGGGAGCTGTCGGAGGAGGGGGAGGGGGAGGGGGCGGAGGTGGAGGGGGTGCAGCTACTACAGCGGCGGCGGCAGCAGCAGCCATGTCGAAGGAGGCAGCAAAAGCAGCCATCTCGTGAGCGCCGCCTGTAAAAAGCATAGTCGGGGGGCCGTCGAGACTGTCTCCACCTCCCTGTGAGGGGAAGGAGGCAGAAGGGTGCCCGCTGTCCGTGTTCCCCAAACCCAGCTGTGCTACTGCATAGGCTGCTCCCAGATGACTGACACGCTCCTGCATCCAGGCCAGATCCAGGCCCAGGCTGTTGAGGCGGTCGCAGCTTGACTCATCAGAGGCTATAGTGGCTGACAGCTGAGAGGGATGAAGGTCATCTTCTGCGAACTCATCTGTCTGGACCTCTGGCTTCAGAGCCATATCAGGTAGGCTCCCCGAAGGGTCCCTACGAGCCGCTTCGGAGGCCGGGACCCCCTCGCTGTTGCCTACGGGCTTAGCAGCCTTACGTTTTGCTCGAGGCCTGCAGGTCAGGTCCACCGTGGCATCAGCAGGAGAGGAGGACAGCTGTGAAGTGGAGGATGTGAGGCTGCTGACGCTGGTGTCGAGAACAGTGTCAGCAGGGGGGCTTTCCTCGCTGGGCTCCAAAGCTGTAGAAGGACAGACAGTAACACTGAAACCATGTGAGAAGCCAACAAAACACTGATGTAACTGTGTGGGGGCCACACTCACCTGCAGAGAGGCCACACTCCGCCCTTATGTTAACCTCCACCTTCAGGTCCAAGTTGCAGTCATCTCTCTCCTCTTTTTCCTGCTTCACCAGTGTCAACATCTTGGCTTCCTCCTGCTGAGAAAAGACAAACGAGCCCTACAGTTTCAGCTACTGCATCGATCATTTCTGTGCCACACAGCAGTCTAGACGCTGCGGACGCTGAAGGAAGACATTCAAGACTTTTTGCATCCAAAATAGAAATAACTGCACAAGTGTGCATACACTGTGACACTCGGGTGTCACCGGCTCCAGGGCACAGATGCAGAGACGGTCTCACTGCAAAATGTGGAGCAGTCACAGTTTGTGCTCATAGACATCAATTATGACATCAGCAGCAGGAGTAATGTGTTTCAGTAGAGAACAGATTTTGTGTCTGTGGTGCACACAGTGTGGATAGGTTGTCATATCAACCAAGAACAACAACGTGAGTGGAACCAGCTTCCAGTTTGGATTCAGGAGACAGACACTATCTCTACTTTCAAGATTAGGCTTCAAACTTTCCTTTTTGCTAAAGCATATAGTTAGGGCTGGACCAGGTGACCCTGAATCCTCCCTTAGTTATGCTGCAATAGACGTAGGCTGCCGGGGATTCCCATGATGCATTGAGAGTTTCTTCTTCACTGACTATGTGTTAATAGACCTCTCTGCACTGAATCATTAGTTGTTATCCATCTCTGTCTCTCTTCCACAGCATGTCTTTATCCTGTCTTCCTCCCCTCACCCCTAACTGGTCTCAGGTGGCGGCTCCTCCCTGAGCCTGTTAAAAGGGAGTTTTTCCTTCCCACTGTTGCCAAAGTGCTTGCTCATTGTTGTGATTTCTCTGTATCATTGTAGATCCGACCTCACAGTATAAAGCACCTTGAGGCGACTGTTGCTGTGATTTGGAGCTGTATAAATAAAGCTCAATTTGAACCCAAACCATGAACTTTTTCTACATCAGTTTATGTTTTATTCAGTTCAATTCAATTTTATTTATATAGCACCAAATCACAACAAAAATCGCCTCAAGGAGTTGGAGTTTGTAAGTTCCAAACTCCAACTGTTCCTTTTTTAGGGCCTAAACAATAGAACCCTTTGAAGATCCTAAACCTAACAAAGTAATGTTTTTAGAGTGAATAACATATGAAACATATTTGAAACATATGTTAGAGGGTGGACTCAGACATATCTGACCTTAGGATGTGGACCTTTTCTCTTTGTCACACGGTCACAGATCAACACTGATGAAAATAATGTTGGATTCTTGTATTAAGAAAAAAAGATTGATCTTCAAATTAGAGGTTCACAAAGTGCAGAGAGCTGACATTATATAACGTACCAGCCTAATGCATGATTCATCTTTACCTTTGAAACTGGATGAAAGGGTTTGCCTTCAGAAAGAGCCAGAGGAGGGAGTGCCAGGGGCTGATGGTCATCAGGTCCTGAAAAATAACACAGGACATTGAACATGTGCTCCCCCACGTGTTTCAGCTGTGTGTCATGCAGCCACATTATCAGACAGATACGCCACACATCCCTGTATCTTATGTCTATGATACGCCGTCATATTTGACGCATGGTGAGCTGTACTGTGTGGCAGCAGAAACTCGTCACACCTGGCAGTGTTTCCACTCTTCTCCAGTTTCGCTGAGCCTGTGTGAGTAGTGGCTTCCTGCTCTTCTGCTGCTGTAGCACATCTGTTCGATGTGCTGCATGCTCGGCCCCGCTCTTCTGCATACCTCGGTTGTAACGAACTCTGATTTGCTCTGACATCAACTACACCTTTTCACCTGGAGAACAGCGGCTCACTGGATATTCTGTCTTTGCTGAACTCCACAGGTGGCTGTGCAGGAAGAGCCCAGCAGATCAGCAGGTTCATGTTACACCAACCAGCATTCGAGGACACCTGAATCAGGTTTGCTGGGACAAAACATGCGAGCCATCTTTTACCATACTCTTCATGGGAGACTGGACGAATTTCTCAGACTAGCACACGGGGCTGGATGCAGCAGTATAATCATTACTGAGCTCACATCTGGATGGATGGGTGGACGGATGGATGGATGGATGGATGGATGTGCAGGGTGTCCCGCTCCCCTACCTTTGGGCGGCCTAAAATGAGCCGTGTGATGCTCCTCGCGCTGACTCCGTCTCCTCATCCTCCTCTCACAGCTCCGCATCTTCACGTCCATGTCTCGCAGCCTCTGCCGCAGGGCTCGGTTCTCCTTCTCGCTCTTCTCCCGCTCCTGCTCCATCTGAGAGCGCAGCGCCGCGTAACCGTCGTCCACCAGTTTGCAAATTTCGGCCACCGCCGAGTTGGCCAGCATCTCTATGATGGAGGCGATCTGCGCTTGGAAGCCGACGCAGTCCGCCATCGTGGCCCGCGCTGTCGGAGTGCACGGACAGATGCGCGCGGCAGACGCTGCGGTGCACGGGCGTCAGGAGATCCGCGCACTGATGTGTGGCCGAAGACATGCACAGGCTCAGCGTCGGCCTCCTGGGCGCTCCGAGCGCTATAGCGCTGTCAGGTGGGAGTCGCCTGCTGATGACGTCAGTTTGTTGTTTAGTATCATGTCGCAGGCTGCCGTCCCACATGTGACAGCATGCAGGTTACAAAAATAACCACCACTGTGTCTGTGTCTGTCTGCGTGTGTGTGTGTGTGTGTGTGTGTGTGTGTGTGTGTGTGTGTGTGTGTTAAAAACACAGGCCTTAATCATCAGGCATTCTGAGGTCTACATCCTGACAGGAAGTGTAACCATGGCACTCCTGTGCAAGATGCAGGTGAGTGTGTGATGTGGAGGGGCTGTGATGGCTGATCACACACACGCGGGTCACCTCTGCAGTGTCTCATGCTGCTACACAAGTCTGCCATCTGTAATCCAGTTTGAGATCCTTCCCAGACGCCTTAACGCCCACTCACCTCATGGGCCATCTGACCTCAGGAAATCACATGATAGGGTGGGGCCAGGCTCACAGTGGGTTCACCTGAAACCTTGGCTGATTGTGACCCACACCCGTTTTCACACCTCGCCTCGTGTGATTAGACAGAGGCTCAATAGGGGGTCCATGTCTCTCTTGGGGACACTCCCATAGAGACTCTCCACCAGTTGCTCTTAGAGCTGAAGAAGCTCCTCGGATGAAACGTCTTCAAAGAACCTTAAAGAAGTCCAGACGCTTTTCTGTCCAAGCTCTTTAGACGATGATGAGCTGGATGACTGAGAACCTTCTCAAAAGTACTTGAGCTTTGTTATTTTGGAGGTTTTCCCCCTGTTTGAACTCTGCTGGCCCTCTGTCATATTCAGCTTTTCAGACAATCAGCATCCAGCCTTCTCACTGGCTCACAGCTGTCAGGCCACACCCTTTTGTTACTGTTGTCCAATACCAAGTAAATTCAGGGACAGTATTGCCAATACCAGTACTGATAGCAATACTTTTACCCTATAAAAGCATCTAGTATCAGGGAGAGCAGTGTCACATGACTTATGAGACGACTCGTCATCAGTTTGCAAATCCACGACAACTAAAATCACTGTGACCTATTATACATTACATATTATACATTATACATTACATGCAAATCTTTTTTACACATACAAATCCTGATTTACAAGTACAAAATATTTATGACCACAATTTGAGCCCATATAGGAGCTCCTGCACGGCATTGTCGGCTGTATCAGGTAAGAGTGTAAGAATTTAGTTATTCGTTATTTGAAGGTCAAGGTATGTATGATATCATTAAAGCTAACTTAAATAGAAGTAGAAAAGTATGAATTTCACAGACAATACCAACGCTGACCAAAGAAAACATTTTCGTGACTACAGCAGGGCGATATGGCCAAAAATATTTATCACGATATATATTTGAAAATTTGCGATAACGATATAACTGACGATATAATTGATGTGACACAAAATACAAAATACAACTCCACAACTTTACTAGCGCAAAAAACCCATCCATGTATTCTCACTTAAACAAGCAGCTGTTTTTTATGTGCATTAAAGCTATATAAACATTTAACAGTGCAAATGCAAATTCCTTGCTGAAAGTTTAACCAAAAGGCATTTCCAGTAGAAATGGGCTGACATATCCTGAGCATAACTGTGTATAATATCTCCTGAAGTTAAAAAGAGGTGCTTTGCAACATTAAACTGCAGTGTGCCAAATAAAAAAGTCAAATATGTATTTTTCGGACCATAAGGTGCACGGGATTATAAGGCACATTAAGCGAAACAAAACAGTCAGATAAATCAAACTTTATTCAACTCATTCTTCTTGCTTCCTCCACTTCTGTACCATTGATTCATAAATGCTGTATTCTATCACAGCTGCTCTATTCCCATGTTGTTGCAGTATATTAATGACTAACCTCGTATTGTGGATGGATTATCTCAGTTGTTCTCCTGACTGAAGTTTGGTCCGTTTACAGCATCCTGCCATGCGATTGCATTTGTCCCTAACCATCAGGAACCCTCACGTTAACTTTTATCGAGTGGAAAACTTTTATCTTGTTGAGTGGGAGGGTCTGGGTGTAACCAATTCTTTGTGATTGCTTCCTTTGTTGCAGCTAGAATTATTTTTACTACCTCACCCCTGGCGTCGTTGCCCACCTCTCAATTTTAAATACACGTAGACATTGAGGGCTATCAGGAGGGGCTATGCGCTTACCTGCTGCTCTCTGGCAGGTAGCTCCAGGCCCTCCTGGGTTTTAAATGCACCTTAGAACACACATGCATCAACACTACATATGAGCGGGTGGAGGGAGGTTTAGAGTCTCCACACACCCCCGTTCTCTGGTGCCTGTTGGAGCGGGGGGGCTGGGAGGAGGAGTTGGCCGTCCAACTGGGGTCTGGATTGTGGGGCCTCCCTGCTGCTGCCGAGTCGGGGCGGTCTGCTTCTCTCCACCCCAGGGAAAAGGGTAACACCACCTGGGTCTGGGTGCAGTTTCCCCCTCCAGGGGCAAGGGTACCCAGACCCGGTTCTTAGAGTACGCTTGGGGAGTGTGATTGTGTGTACAGTGTCTCTTTATGTCTGTCTCCACGTTGGTTGAGTGTGGAGTAATTGCATATGAGAGCATGAGGGTGGGAATGGATGTTTGTATCTGTGTGTGCCTGTGTGTCTGTGTCTATATGTCAGGTCGGGTATCAGACGCCACCTCTCTGGGGACATCTCAGGCCCTCCAAGGTATGGAGGCCTATCCCCCCCACCACCACTCCCCCTGCCGGTGGCAGACGCCCTCAGACATCGGTGCGCTGGTGGTTCTTTGTGTCCAGGGATGGGCGTCTTGTCGGGGCCTGGAGCCTGGGGCTCGCTCGGGCCACTTCAGGGGTGGGGTGCCCTCGGCCTCTCGGCCTGGGGCTCGGTCACTCTGGCACAGCTGGCTGCCGGCGGAGCTCACGGGCATGTCACTGCGACCCCCCCTGGCTTCTGCTCCGCGGCTGCTGAGTGACCCCTCATCTGGGACTCTCCTCAGCTCTTTCTGGGATAGTGGCGCTGCACTGTTTTATTTTTTGATGTTAAAATGCATGTTTAACATTTAAACTCACGTGACCAGTGCTTTTAAAGTTCCATCCATCCATCCATCCATCCATTCGCTTCCGCTTATCCTTTCCAGGGTCGCGGGG
>CAKLIZ010000392.1:0-19754 GCA_922035795.1 Oreochromis mossambicus | reverse complement strand
AGTTTATCAGCGTTTTTGCATAAAAAGTACTGGTAACTTATTTAAATCGAGTTCTAATAACAAATTGATAAAAACTGAGTTCAGCCTACTTAATATTTTTAATTAACCACAAAATTAGATTTTACAGTGTTGTAAATAAGAGTGAAGCTGTTTTAACTGCTGTTGCTTGTATCGCCCATCTCATTTAGCCTGTGAATAGAAATGCTCCTGTTATATGTGAGTTAATATCTGAGGGATGAGAGGATTTCTTTTTCTTTTGTCTCTCTTTCTTTCTTTTTTTTAAAGCACCTTAATGCTGCTGTTAGTGACTGCATTCACTGAGACCCTTACATCTTTGTCCTCAAAGCTGTGGAGCGCCTGAATACACCAGTGCACACATATTTCAGCAGTGTGAACTCAGAGCTCTATAAACCCAGTGTGTTCATCATTTAAAGCAAAAATCCATATTCAGCTTGGTTAAATGTAAAGTGGGAGCACTGGCTTCATGGCTGAAGGTGAACTCTCCTCCTTCTAGAGTTCAACGAGTCAGAAAGTGTGTTTTTCCCTGCACCTAAATATTAGAAAGGATCCAGATTTCGGTGACATGCCCCCCTCCCAATAAAAGCCAAAGCGTCTTTTACATTCTGTGCACTAATAGTTATGATTTTTTAAAAGCATTTTACTCAGAATATTAAGTTATAAAAGAAATCAAGAAAATGACATAAGCAATGATTTCACCCATGCAACCTGGAGAAATGCATGTGAAATTACAAGACTTGGTTAAGAAACCATCAAATCAACTCCTCAAATCAGATTTTATTCAAATAATTTATTCACAGCAATGCATTAAAGTGAATGAAAATATAACCTGTGCATGTTTTTAAATATAAATACAGTGGGCAAAATATGTAAACAGGATTAAATACTCAGACACATGATACACGTTTCTTCTCATCTGTTCTTGTTAAACCAGACAAGAAAGCCACAGTTTCTTCTACACCAAGTCCACCTAAGTCCACTCTATACAACAGCTTATCTTGAGTGTTACATATTTAATTTTGTTTTGTTTTTTCAATTGTTTCACTTTCAAATCACCTCAAATACTTTCTAGTGATTGTCTTGAAATTCATATGTTTAAAATGCATTATGAAGATAAAAATCCAAAGCAAGACCTTTGCATCCACAGCAGCTCTACAGGTACGTTTACCCACTCTCACTCTGAGGTCTTTAACAGCTGTGTTTACAATCACTCGGGTTCTGAGTTCATCCACTGCACGGTGCCCTCAGTTTGAATAACATCACATAATGCCTTGTGTTAGATTTGATAGCTGCTGTTGTCAGTGATGCTGAAAATGATGTTAACTGTTCATGCTGACCACCTAGCGCTAACCCCACTGAATGAACAATGGGCTGGGAGGTCACCTTCATCATAATGTGACCTCCCAGCCCATTGTTCATTCAGTGGGCTGGTTTCAGTCAGTATGCAAATGTCCTGTTTATAAGATTGGAATCCTGCAGTCAGCTGAGACTGAAGAAGTCACTTGGATGAGTGACGAAACGTTTCTCCCACTGAAAACGTCCAGATGAACAGAATCAACCTTTGGAGATTTACTTACCTGAATGATAGAGAGTGCATCAAGATGTAACACAGCGTTTCATAAAAAGACCGTCATACATCAGTCAAACATGGCGGCGGTAGTGTGATAGTCTGGGGCAGGGGTCGGCAACCCTGGGTACGTGTGCCACAACTGGCACGCGAAGGGTTAACTGATGGCACGACCATAGCTGGACTGGCCGGTATGCCCGATGGCCAATGGTGATTTTTCGTTTTTATGCGCCGATGATCTTTTTTTTAAGTTATTTTTTTGTAACGGTATAAACAATCAAAGGTGGTGGATTGGCCAGATGCTGGCCGATGTGTAAAAATAACTCCGTTGTTTGGTGGTGGCTATGGCGGAGCTTCCACAGAGGCCAGCAGGTGGATGAGGGGAAGGGGAGGCAGGAGGAGGAGAGACCCGAGGCAGCCGCCGGTCCGAGTGTCAGGTGAACTGAACTTCAGGTAAGAAGTTATGACCTGCAGTCTATCTGGGTCAGATATAAACCAAGTTTAGGTGGAGTTTATTTTCGTTGTGCTGACTTTTTACAGTCAGTTACAATAACTCGTACTGCGTGCTAGCTAGCATGACGGAGTTTCTGTACAGCTGGGTGGGTGCTGTGATGTTACTGATAGTGAACTTTATTTTGTTCTTAAGGTTAGTTAGTAGAGTTGCCAACCGTTCCGTAAAAAGACGGAATCGTCTCGCATTCAGAGAAAACATTACGTGTTTCGTATTGAGCTGAGAAACACAGTTTGTCCCGGACTTCAGCTAGAATGGAAGACACAAAGCTGGAGTTACTGTCTTTATGCTGTCAGCTGCCTCTTCTTCTCCCCCTCCCTCTCCTGTTGCTACTTCAATCATGAAACTGATCAATGATCAGCTGATTGGCTTTTCTCTCTCATTTGTTTATCGCCCACTTTGCACCAGAAAGAGGAAACCAGCGGATGTCCTTACTGAATCATCAGAGCTGAACAGGTGATGGAGAAACAGGTTTACCTTTTAGGTGACATGAATGAGTTGAAGGGAAGTTATGAGCTGTTTCTGAGAGACAAATAACACCAGGATCTGTTTCTGTGTAGCTGACAGCTGGTAACTGTGCAGGGGCGGGTCTAGCAAAGTTTTGCCAGGGGGCCAGGTAGGGCATTAACAGGGAAAGGTGGACAAAGAAATAGTTTTCTTTCTTATTCTCATTTAAAATGTCTCGCTTTTAATAAATAATTATCTGAATCTTACAACCAAAGTCTTTATGTTATGTAAAATGTATAGAAATCATACATATACCAACAAGACAGTGTACATCACTGTCACAACAGTGTTCATTTTCATTCAAAGGCTTTATGGCTTTTCCTATAATACCTGGTGGGCCGGTCTCTAGTCAAAATGCCCGGGCCTATTTTTTGTCCCAGTCCAGCCCTGGGCACGACATGCAGTGAATTAATCTAAGGAGGTGCATTAAAAAATAAATGGCCAGGCCAGCGGTGCACATCGCAAATTAGCTCGCATAGACACATTAGTTGTGCCGCTTCTTAATGACGGTATCTTAGCTAACAACCCCAACTACCAGATTCAACTTGTAATTGGCCAAAAATAACTTAGCCTACCGGTGTGAGGGACGTTGCTAGCTGGCAGTTTTTTCAAGCGATGTTGAAATTTTCACATTCCGACACTTCAAATGCTTCAGGAGCTGCCCGCTCAGCGCAGCATCAGCACCACGGAAATACACGGATACATCCGTAGACTCGAGACAGAATTCACAATGCGTTTTCAGGACTTTCAGGTGGACCAATGTTTTCTTTTCTAATCAAACTAGAAAGGTTTAATGAGCAGCTGGATTTGTCTCACATTAACTGGCTGGACACAGAGGACATCGAAATGCAGCTGATTGAACTGAAAAGCTCGACTTTGTGGGGGTCAAAGTTTGCAAAACTACGAAAGCAGCTGGAATCCATAGCTGTGCGTGTTCATGGAGCTGCATTTTCACCTGCTGGACATCACTACCTGACAAGTTTAACTGTCTTCAGAACATTGCAGAGGCATTATTGACAGTATTTGTCTCTACATATCTGTGTGAGCAGATTTTCTCTCACATGAGTGTCCTCAGGTAGCCGTCTGAACGCTGGACACTCGGAGACCTGTGTCTCTGAGTGGGAGACCAGAGATCACATTAACATGTGTATCTTTGTATTAACAAACATGCCATATTGGCTCAGTTTATTTTTCCTATCATTGTTGTGAGGAGACCATAAATAGCATTTGTATTTTCTGTTGTACAGTTCATTTGCTGTTATGGATAAAAAGAGTCTTTTTTTTTGTTTCAAAATAGCTGATAACTATTCGCTGATAGCTGCCAGCATCTGTGAACAAATATAACTCTGTAAAGTTGTTCTATATAGTGTGTAACTGTTAATATAGAGTGTTATTAAATTTATTGCTAATGCAATCATACGGCACATTGACTTCTGAGGAAATTTTAGATGGCACTCATCATCAGAAAGGTTGCCGACCCCTGGTCTGGGGTGAACTGCAGCTCCATGACCTGGATGACTTGCTGTAATTGATGAAACCATGAATTCTGCTCTCTACCAGAAAGTCCTGAGGCAGAAAGTCTGACCATCATTCACTGTAGTTCAAGCACACAGAGTCCACCTTTGAACGTGTCAGGAAAACTAAATGAAGGCTGTTTTCTGTCACAGTGGCTGGGTCACCCCAGAGTGTATTAGGAACACCTGGTGATGACGATCTGAAGGCTACACCTTGTCAGTTAATAGCCCATTGGTGTTCAGTCACATACTGGTTCTCCCACACAGTCCACACACTACATCGGCGAAAGACTGGTGCAAAGACAGCTGCACTGCAAAAGAAGCATTATCGCTCCGACACACACCAAACAAGAGCAAAGCTCAGCTAAAGCTCCTGCTCCTGACAGCCGGGGCAATCGGAAATGCTGCTCGGACTCGATAAGTTGTCCATCTGCTGCATCTGCGACCACGATGGCCGTGTTAGCTGGACCTGGGAGTCCACTGTTTCTATGGCAACAGGAGGGGCGTTAAAGGAAGACGCGCAGTTAAACCCCACACCTCCGGCTGGCTCATTAAGCTGTATACATAGCAACGGCTGATGATGTCAGCACTCAGTGCTGCTGAGAGGCGCTCCCTCATCTCCACCTCCTACCGACGGCCACACCCCACCACGTCTGTCAGCCCCATGTGGCAGTAAGCCGACTGCAGCGCCGTCAAGCTTTGCAGCAGAGCTCCACTCTTCCATGTCACTCTGAGCCATCTTGGAACCTGGTGGAAAAGCAGAGGCTGGCTTTGAACTGATTTGGTTGATTGATGCAGTTTTGAGTGTAGAACAGGATGGCTGCTCCGTATCTTCAGTCCTGATGTCCTTCTGCCAATCCAGCTGCCCCTGGGAGGGACTGTGTTTCCCTGGAGTGGAGCCTGAGGAGCCCACAGCAAAGAAACAGGATTAGAAACGGCATTTTTCAGGTTAATACCTGACAAGTTTCTCCTTTTCACCTTCAGTGAAACGCCAAAGTGCTTTTTTAACTGATCTGGATACTTTTTTAGTCTCAGTCCTACATTTCCAGTGCGCTGGTACAACGGCTGAATCTGTAAGTTCACTTCCAAACACTCGAACAGTCTCTAGGTTTTATGGTAGTTTCATTCAGACAGAATATGAACCAAAATCCATAAAAGGATGTTCCACAGCACTGTGCATGTTCACCCAAACTGCATCCCAGCTCTCACACAGGCAATAAGACTGAAATCAAGTGTGGAGTTTTTGCCTACAACTGAGAGTCATATGAGCATTTGATGAAAAATACACATTATTCTGGGTGTATGTATGTTAGTCTTGAGTGTGTTAGAGCTGAGCCACTGTGGCACTGGATGATACTCTCTCCTGGCTCAGTCCCACACACCGTGCTACTGCTGCTGAGTACTAACGATGAAGCTTCAGGTACCATCACTTCATGTCTCTGGGATCTGTGTTTCCTGACTCGGGTTTTTACCACAATTGTTTGTAATGTAATGAATTCTTCAAATATTGGTTTATTACAGACATCGCGGTCCCACTGGCTCCTCTGTTTGTCTATGCAGTGACCAGGGCCGATGGTTAGTCAGTGAACGGGGGGGGGGGGATCATGGCAGGCTGTGGAAGTCAACTGAAGCTGTGGCTGTGACATGAACCGTGCTTTCACAGCACCATCACATTTCATACTTGTATTTGACTCGGTGCAGTCCTAACGGCAGAGCTGTGGAGGAAAGTACACCTCCACACCAGTACACCAGTATGGAGGAGCTTTTGGTTTTTCTCCACTAAGTCTCGTTTTTGTAGCTGGAGGAATCTGTGCATCTATTTTGCTTACAGGCCAGCTTAAAACAACCCATCCAAGCTACACCAGCACTAATGCACCGCTCTGGTGCCAACAGTGAGCGTGAGCTTGGCCGAGGATCGCTTCCACTGAGCCCAGAGCGTACGACACAGGAAACGACAAAATACGAGTGTTTGAAAATACAATTTATTAGCAAATTTACATGTCACTATATTCACGAGTACAAAGCAGTGACAATGTTTCTCTCTTCTTTGTTGAACTCATAGCTCAGATTTCATGAATTCATTTCAAAGGTGAAGCTAAGTTTGTACGTTAACAGGAAGATGTTTGTGATGATGTCATGACTTTGGCTCATATCCCAAATGAATGGCATGAAGGAAAGAAAGGAAATCAAACGAAAGCTTCTTTGCAGCCATCAACTCACACAGCCCGTTACACACAGGGGGGCGTGTCATGAGGCTCCTATTAACCTGGTGTGGACTAATAATCTGTATGATATTAAAGTCAACGCTGCAGATTAATGAGGACAAAGCTCACCAGGACAGCCATGAGGTGTGATGATAGATTTAAAGGTGGGGGAGGTTTAAAACTTTTCCCCACTGCTGGAAAAACCCACAAAGCCTCGACAAGTTCACAGAAACTTAGTTTCATCAGTCAAAAGAAGAAAGCAGATGGGTTAGCAAGTTAGCCTCTGCTGCTTAAGACAGCAGCTGTGACTCTGTACACTTAATGTGTCTGAATTCAGTCAGTCTGCTGTCCATACAGGTGCTCAGCTCAGCATCAGGTATGATGGTTCTTGGTTGATTGCTGGATCTGAAACTGACCTGGTTATCAGACATGGTCGTGTTTTTATGAGCACAGAAAAGTTTTTAGTTCTTTCATCAGTGTAGAGGCACCAGGATGATGAGAGCAGTCACTGCCAGTATCCTGTGTCTGAGTGTCAGCATGATGCAGACAGCCAACACTACGGCTGGGAATCAGACACAGACAGCATGCTAACGCTAAGCTAAGAGCCCAGAGTGATGCTACAGCAGAGTGTGTGCTGACCCCAGACCAGCAGCCAGAGCCTTCATCAGGTAACAAAGTGACGAGCAGTCAGCCTCCGTTTCTACCTGAGACGATGGCTTTCAAGTCTCTGTGCTCAGACCTAAAGACTAATACAAACATCACGTGTGCATCCTCACTGGGATTTGTGTTTTGTGATTTTGTGATTTGTGTCTGGGACACTGGAACACCTCCAGCATGACAAACATTTGACCAGACAGCGTGTAATGAATCTGCATGATGTAATGTCTCTGATATGCTGCTTAGAGATGGTGGAGCCTCTCAAAGCAGTGGCAGTGAGAACATACAGGAGATCTCAGTGATGGAGTTAATCACTAAATCTGTGCCCATCCCCAGCTGATGCTCATGTTGATTTGGTGCTTTTTGTAGAACATTTGTGTTAAACTGATTAGGCGACTTATGTTTCATGTAAATACACACACACACACAGGAAGCAGGTTACAAAAGACAGAGGTGCAGCAAACTAACGGCAACAAGTGCACCACACACCAACATTTGTGACATCATTTCTGATGTACAGCGCCGTCTGCAAGGAGCTCATAAAGGACTAAATAATGATGATGATGATGATGATGTGTCAGCATCTCGTCTACTATGGAAAGATCAGAGGTGTTGATGTCTGCCATGTGCCAGCTGATTCATGCTGCTCACAGTTCAGGAGTTACCTACAAGCCCATTCACAGTGTTCATGGTCTGATTGGATACTTCGATAGAAACATCTCTGTGTGTGTGTGTGTGTGTGTGTGTGGACTGCTGTTCCATACAGCGGCACATCCTTACACAGCCCACTCACATACTGCATCCTGTCCCTCATCAATAACAGCGTTTGGCCCTTCGTGTGCTGCAGGTGTGTACACACAGATTCAGATTCCCACACTGCAGATGACTGTGTGGGTGACGTGACAGCAGCTCATGTGATAATATTCTGGTTTAAGCATTCCCACAATCCGGTTCTGTTTCTGATGTAGTTAAGGCTGAGGAAAGTTAGTAGTGTATAAGACTTCCTGTGGAGGAAAAGCTGCAGTGCAGCGGGCTGTGGAGAGTTCGTCTTTGGGTTCAGTGCTGGATCTTCTGATGCCTCTTGAGGTTGCTGGGGTGGGAGAAGCGCCGGTTGCAGACGGAGCAGCTGAAAGGTCTCTCCCCGGTGTGCACGTTGCGGTGGATATCCAGCTGGCTCTGACACACAAAGCTTTTGCCACACAGTAGGCAGGTGTAGGGTTTCTCCCTGGTGTGCCTGGCCATGTGCTTCTGCAGGTCCGACTCCATGAAGAAGCGCTTGGTGCAGATGGTGCAGCCGTACGGACGCTCCATTGTGACGGCCTGGTAGAAGGACAGAGGGAGGGCTTTGTGTTGGACCGCGGGGTGGTGTAAAGTCAGGAGGTGCGTGTCACTGGAGGAGTTGATGCTGGAGGTTCCTGGAGGGTCATCGTGAGGAAGAACAGACCCATCTCCGGCTGAGCACAGACCCGAGGACCGAGTCTGGGGTGATATCGCGTCCTTGTGTCTGTCTCGTCCTCTGATCTGTTCTCTGGTCGTCTGGACTGCATCTGACGAGTCAGCCCCCTCCCCTGCGGTCTCTTTGTCCGATGCTCCTCCTCTGTCAATGACGATCACTTCTGGAAGCGGGCACTTGGAGGGCTCCAATGCCGCCTGGTTATCTTTGCTGTTATCCTCACAGGAAGCTGTACCCAGCCCGGTGTCAGCACCTTTACTCGAAGGCCGACGGTCCCCTGCTCCGGTCTGCTGCGGCTGGGAACTGTGAAAAGTGTCGCCGCCCTCAAGCTCAGCCGTCCCACCGTCAACAAAGCCGACGACATTGGATCCACTGACCTCTTTTTCCCTCAGGTGTCTGGATGTCTGGCCGTCACTGACGCCGAGTGACGTAGCAGTGGTGGAGGCAGCATCTCGTCTCGGCAGCTTGTGGTTAACAGACCCAGCGTCCACTGCTCCCTCCACCTTGACGATCAGCAGCTCGCCCTCCCCCTCAGGCTCTGCTGACTGAGAGGACACACCCACTTTGAGAACAACACTGTTCTTCACATCATCAAACTATTTCAAATGTAATCATTACAACACAAGTCAAATAAATAGCATGTGTTACATATTTAAAAAAAACAGGAGGAATTTTCTTTTAACTGTTTCCATCCAGAGCAAAGCTGCAGCTTGTCTGCATATGCATGAAGGTTAACTGACACTTGCACATACCCACCATGATGTTTTGGTTTCTGGTTTTAGAGCATCACACAGGAAATCAGCCCAAGGCCCGTTTTCACAGGCAGACAGGTAACTAGACTGTGCACATTTTAAATATAAGGACTGTTTTTATTAGTTTGCAGTGAATGACGACAGTCTGAAGCCCACAGGCATCAACAAATACTGCGTTTCCTCCCCTGAGACGTTGTGCTGCTTGTCTACTGTGCTGTCATCCTCCAGATATTTATGGACCCAACATTAGATTTCTTATTCACACTCAACAACGACAAGAACACTTTTCACTTTAAACGAGGGACGCACCAAGGAGATGTTAGACACATGACAGCAGCAGCTAGCTGGAGGGCTATCGTATCACGGAGGACGCTAACAGCACAGCTGTGGACAGGAACTGAGGGTAGCTGCAAAAACAAACCCTCAAATATTTTGTCAGTGAAGAAATTTGGCTTGGAAAACAGAGACGAGTGAGCATTTCCACCGATCCATACAGGCTTTTGCTAAATGCACACACGTTAGCTCCTGTTGCTGTAGGTGTTCTTACTACCACATCTGAATGAAAATGCACCAGAAGAAAGAAAAAGCCAATAATGTTTGTCACTGTTGTCTGTGGACGTTACGACATCAGACACATGCTTATCTGTGGGTCACATAAGAAACATCACATCGTGAGAGGAAAGTGTTCACAGGCAGTGGGACAGAAGTGTGAGTACACTCTGTTAGAGAGCGCATTAAAGCACACACACCGTGAAATAACTAAACCACATGTGACTGTGGTCACAGACACTCCACACTCTATTATAGAAATGTCTACATCTGTTCTATTGTGTTCCCTGCAAGCCCACCACGGGGGCCACAAGCCCAGGGAGTCCTCATAGCTCCTCCCACGACTGGAAAAACAGAGAGCGATGGAAGGAGGAGGGTGGGGGGAAGTTAGTGAATCAGGAAGTGAGGTCAGCTACAAGAGGATGAAGAGTGGAAATACACTTGGTCCAGATGACACACCTGTCCAGGTATGAAGATGTCTATGAGAGGCTGTTTAACACAAACTGGGAGAGTGAAGCATGGAGAAGAACTGTACTGGTACAGATCTGCCAACGAGGCTGATGTACAGAGCTGCAGTAACTACAGAGGGACGATGAGCCACAGCAGGAAGACATGAGCTAAGAGCTGTTGAAGCGAGGTTAAAGAGATCAGTGAGCAGCAGATGTTTGCTTTGAGGGTGATGATGGAGAAGAACAGAGAAGGTCAGACAGAGCTTCACTGTGTCTTTGAGGATCAGAGAAAGCAGATGATAGGCTGCTGAGAGAGGAACTGTGGTGCTGCATGGAGAGGTCAGGAGTGTCAGAGCAGTGTGAGGGTGGTGCAGGACACGTATGAGGAGACAGTGGTGAGGTGTGTGGGTTACATCAGGGATCTGCTCTGAGCCCATCCATGTTTGAGCAGAAAAAGCCCACACCTGTCATGGATCACATGTTTTAAACGGGGCGTAGAGTAACAAAGGGAGGTCTGCTGTGGCCACTGTGGTCACTCGCAGTCACAGATCCAGCCATGATTATTTAAAAACAACTTAAAACTATAAATAAAACAACTTTTTGTGACAGTCTGTAAGTGTGAAACAGTTTGGACTGGTGTGTAAACGGACGTGTGTGGATGAGGACGGTCTTCTATGGAGGATTTACCTCGGCTTTGGTGGTGGTCACAACCTCCTGATCAGGATCCTGGTCCAGACTGACGAGCTGGATCTTCTGCACAGACTGATGAGCTCCTGGACCTCGGTTCAGAAACCTGGTCCTGCCCTGCAGAGAGGGGCCTTATGGGATACCAGAAGAATGATTAGAGGCTCATGAGTTTGATCATTCAAAATAAAGACTCATATAAACAATCAGGCATTTAATGTAATGCCAAACAAATGTGCAGGTTATGTATTAAAAAGCTGCATGTCCACAGAGTCAGAGGCTCGCCGCTCTGAGTCAGCCCTCCTTACACCGACGGCTGACTCAGTAGATCATCGTAACATCTAAGCTGGATTTCAGTGTTTGGACAAACAGACTTCATCACAGGTGAACAGGTACAAATCACCACCTACTGACCAATCAGATCTCCAGAAAACAGCCACTCCTGGGAGATCCCTGTGACGAGTGTGAGCCGACAGTCTAACGTCTGATATCAACTCTTAAAGGAAACTTTATTGTTTTCTGTTGGCTGCTAACAATTTTACAGTACGTAGTTGTAACCTCTGTGTTGTGTTTATGACTGACAGTCAAACCAACCAGCACTGAGGCTGTAGTAGCTCTGTCCCACTCTACTGAGTGCTTTAACTGGACCAACCAATCAGCTGCTGGTACAATAACCAGTGTGACTGGTCACATGTTGTCAACACCGGGCAGATGAGGGAACCCAGGGTCAGACCGTGGGAGTTTGTTGGGCTCTGCCCTGCTTTGTTACTGAGCAGCCAGCAGTACATATACATATTTACATATTTCATGGCTGTAAATGACACAAAGACACTTTTCTCCTCCAGCCAACGAATCAAAGACAGGAGGAGTGAAATCGCTGACTCAGGCACAGAGGTCAGAGGTCAGCGGTGTGTTTACTATGGACTACACTGAGGCTTTTAAAGGAGATAATCAGCCCACAGAAACAGTGGAACTGCAAAAATATTCCTCGGGTACGAGTAAGCCTGGCTATAATAAGCCCGTGGCGTTGACACTCGAGTCCATCAAGCTACAGAGGAGGATGCTCCAAACACAGGACAGGCCCGCGGCTGTGGTCAAACACGAAAATCACTGGCTGCCCAGTGGACTGTGTCACGCTGAGTCACGGCACACTGCCCTCCCTCCGTGTCGAGATCGTGTCTGCCACCCTGTCCTATGACGGTAATGCTTCACCACCCGGTGTCGGTGCTACATACCCGCCTGTGAGTCCCTGCTCTGCCGGCTGAGGAGGCGAACCCCGGGAAAGCGGCTGCTGATGGAGCCCTCTGCCCCCCTCACCCTCTCCGCTCGGTACCGGGCGATCTGCAGCTCCAGCAGCTTGATTTTCCTCCTCAGGAACTCGTTCTCCTTCTGGCTCCGGGACATCTCCAGGTGAACCACCGCGTATCCATCGTCCACAACTTTGCAGATTTCCGCCACGGCCGCGTTAGCCAGCACCTCCATGATGGAGGCGATCTGAGAGTGGAAGTCCACGGCGGCAGACATCTTCAGACCTTCGGCCCTCTCACAGAAGACGGAGCCTGCGCGTTGTTACTGCCGCTATCTGACATGCATAACCCGAGACCACCGCCTGCACCTCGGCTCACAGGATGGACGCTCTTCGAAAGCTTTAACGTCGACGGAGCTTTTCCAGAAGGAAGCCCGGGGATCACAGTGCCCCCTGCGGTCAGGAGCGGTACTGCCCGTGAGCGCTCACCACAGCCAGAGCTGAGGGGACTCCCCGCACTGCTGCACGACAGCACACAGCCAACCCACGCTGCAGTCACGGACCAGTGTTCACAACAGCACGAGAAGCACCGTGGAGTGGAAACCATGAAACACGTCGCTGGGTCACGGGTGATGCTGATATCAGGGGGCAGTGACACGAGCTGTAGTACATGATGGGTTGTCAGTGGGCTGCTTTCATGATTTGTGTGTAAGTAAACAGCTGTAAAGGGACAGAATGAAAAGATGAAATCCTTGGTTATGATACCAAACTACAGAAACCTGTGAACATGAGGAGAAGCACAGAGCTGTGGGTGGACAGTCGCTCAGAAAGCAGCACTGCCAGTTACACAGCCGTGTGGTGCATCTTACATTACTGCTTCTATTCTACACCTGCACACAGTCACACAGACATGGACCAGTGTTACAGTTCTGTCCACATCTATACTGCGTCACACACAGCGTTCATTGTCCCGGTTTCATGTCAGATTAGGGAAAAGGATCAGCGATGGGCTCTTTGAGCTCTGCAGCCGGACGACAATACAAGACCACTGGTCAGTTTGCAGCTCAGACATCAGAGCACATACTCTAATGAAAGGAGCAAGAAAGGAAAGGACAATGGTTTCAGAAAATCCACCAAACACAGAGAAATGAGACACACGGGAGGGAACAGTTTTCAGCCCTGTGACCACTGTGGGAAGCTGAAAGCACAGGACAGGCTTCACTGAAGTGACCCAAAACCACAGGAAGACAAAGAGTCAGCCGGATCTCAGTGAGCTGCTGCAAACGGAGCTCTGCAGCCATGGACGGTTATCAGCAGCTGAGATTTAGTGTTGCTGGTTTTGAACAGTGTAGATCATCCCCCATACCCGCTGATGGCGCTAATGCGCCGTTTTGCTGTTTACCAGCCTCCAATGAAACTTTAAAAAACCCAAGAAGTGTAGCGCCCCCCCGCCGCCGCCAGGAGACACTACGGGAGTTTGAAGTAAGGCCTAAATCTCGCGATGTTTGCCTCCAGTTACACAGGCGAGTTGCACAAGGTCAGTCGGGCCGCTGCAGAGGCGAGCAGGTCGGCGTGTCCAGGCTTTGCGTTGTCCGCTAAATCATCTCCAATGGCCAGAGGAAGCCGCAGCCGTCCCTCGGCTCCAGCCAGGTGAGACTGTCACAGTACCTGTGTGTGAATATCTCAGTGCTGCTGCTGCATTAGTGCAAACTGTTTGCACTAATGCAGCAGCAGCGCTGATTCCGCCGTACACGTGAGTTTGTCACGGGGGCGTGCGCCTGAAACACTTGTGACATTATGGTCACAAAAGGTGAGTGAAGTTTTCCTCCAGGAAGCAGCTTTAGCTAACAGCTTTGAGCTTGGACAATTATACAAATATTAAAAACATAATTTGATCATCTCTGAACTAAAATATGTTTAATGTTAGCTTGAATTCAGTTGTTTAAATAAGAACAGCACAGTTTACATCAGGGGATATGACAGGTGAAATATTCAGTAAAACATATACTGACAGCTCTCCAAATGAAATCAAATGATCCAGTTACGAAGCTGAACTTTAGTCAGGAACAAAGAAACCAAACACTAACATTTAGAAACGATCAAAGTGACTTTGAGTTTTGGACTGAATGCATTCTGGGATTTTTGGCTGCACCTAGAGCTGGGCGATATAAGATTTTTTCATATCATGATATGTTTTTTTCATTTCAGGCGATAACGATATATATCACGATATAAGCCAAATAACTATATTTGTAAGATTTAAATGTGCCGTTGCTCACAAGTAAAATGTGAAATAATCAGCAGCTTGTTTTGATTTAAATATTTATTTCCCATAATAAGTTCAACAGGGCAGATGTACTTAAGGAACATGAGGCTTCAGTTTCAGATAAATAAAGGCAAATACTGCAAACTACACAAAAGGCAGCCGCTAAAGCGTTTAAGTTTCAAAATAGAACAAACAAAACAGACCACTAAATTGTCAATTCCACTTAGAAACAAAATATTAATTCTAAAAATAAATCTTAGGTCGTTTTACAGAAGAACAGACAAAATTGACTAACTTTTGTCAATATCAAATAAACTGAGAACTAAAAGGAAATTCTCAATCTCTCCTTGTTGTATAGCTTAGCTTTTCAAACAGTTTTAACAGTGACTTTAGTCTGACAAAAGCCGAATGACGAATTAGCGCTTTCAGTCAGAGACTGAGCATGCACCGCTTTATTGTATTTCCAGACTTGCTTTCGGCACAATTTACAGTGCGCGCTACTCTGTTTTTGTCAGACTTGAAATAGCCAAAATACCTTCACACTACGGAACTTCTGTGGCCCTTCCGTTCGACAAGCTCTCCGGCATTGGAACCATCATCGGTTTTTTCTTCGGTAACCTTCGCTCACGCTCTCGGTTGATTTTTCTCTAGTCGGCAAACTCCTTTCCTTCATTACCCGGGCTGCACGGCTGCAAAAACAAATACACATGTGCGCCTTGGTGCTTGTGCTGCACGTAACAAGTCGCGTGACGTGACTCTGCGGCTGTGATTGGTTCGGTTCTGCGCTACTTAATTTGGATTGGCTGTTCTTTTTTTTCTTTTAAGAGGACAAGAGAGATGAGGCCTATCGCAATAGTTTAATTTTTCTATCGAGAAAAAGTTATTTCGCAATACATATCGTTATCGTTCTATCGCCCAGCTCTAGCTGCACCGAGTCCACACAGGTCACCACCATCAATGCACGCTGGATAGGACGGGAGGAGCCGGAACACATCTGGGAATTTTGGGCATACTTTGAATTGGAACAGTACTTGGTCTGCGACGGCTGACGTATCACAAGTCCACACATAACTCCGAGCCTGCTAATTCTGAGCGTCCTCTCTCAGGCTGTGGGACAGTGAACTCTGACGTGAAGCCTACCCTCAGAAACTAACGGCAGCACAGAGAGCACACTCAGCAGCTGGAAGCTCTTGTCCTGCTTACAGCAGTGTAGCATGACTTTTTTTCTCCTGTCTGTAGCCCAGCTCCATCCCACGCTCCAGCTCCTGTTCATGCGGCCTCCCTGGCCCCAGCTCCTGCTCAGTCCCAGGGTCCAGGACTCATGGCCCAGATGGCTACCACAGCTGCAGGGGTAGCTGTCGGCTCAGCTGTGGGTCACGTGGTTGGCAGCGCCCTCACGGGAGCATTCAGTGGGGGCAGCAGCAGCAGTCCAGAACCAGCCAAAACTACATACCAGGTAAGAGGTGGTTGGAAATGTCGCCCAGACGACGCCCAGCGTGCCCAACTTGAACCCGTTTCCTCAGCTCTAATGTTGCAGCTGCTGTGGTTTTAAATGCCACGTGTGTGATGTTTCTTTATGCTCTCATTCAGGAGCCCCCCCGGTCTGCTCCAGCCCAGCCGGGCCCCTGTCACTTTGAGGTCAAACAGTTTCTGGATTGTGCCACCAACCAGACAGACCTCACTCTCTGTGAGGGCTTCAATGAGGCGCTCAAACAGTGCAAGTTCTCCCATGGTAAGTCTGGTAAAGGAGGCGTGGAGCCTCATACTGCAGCTCTACTCTGAGCACGCCACAAAAACCTGCAACAACAGCCCACCGGCTTCATGTGATTGCTCTGAGTGTGCAGTCACATGATCAGTGGGGGTGGGCAGTCAATGGAAAACAAACATTCAGAACCTCTAATCCATCCTGGTTATTTTGGTTCCCTCATTAGGAACAATTCCCTTTAAACAAAGTGCGCTGATGGTGTTAGGAGACTGACTGATGTCTGCAGAGTGGTCACTCGTGTTTGTTTGTGATTGTGCAGGTGTGACATCGCTGGTGTGATGAACGGACCCCACAGTCATGGTGAAGATCACGTGACACCAACGGGAGTGCTGTACTTCTGTGTGTGTGTGTGTGTGTGTGTGTGTGTGTGCGCGCGCGCTGGTCTGAGCTGACTGTATAACAGTGATGAACTCTTTAATAAATAGCTGCTGTCGACGTCACGTGTTGGTCTGTCCTACTTTGGGATGCTCCAGTGAAACAAAGTACAAATGTTCACTTCCTGCTTTGATTATTTTCATTGTGGGAAACTGATGATGATGATGATGGTGGGTAAACACTGAACATTAAAGGTTTGTTTGCTGGATTGGTGCTATAAGTCTGTTAGCAGCTGGATACTCACTGGTTAAAGTGTGTGCGCCACACACTGCACTAATGTAAACGGCACACAGATCTGAACATTAAAGAAATGTCAGACTTTTTAACATGAAAGCTGCATTTTAAATTTCACCAGGTGTTTTACTTTTTTTAATAGTCACATTAAATTTGCAAAAAAACCACAAAATGAATTGAGCCTTTTTGAGATCTGTGCTGACCGACACACAGGAAACAACAGGCGAGTGTCCTCTGTAGATGTGTCCATTTGAAAGAACGGCAGCAGCCAGTTAGGACTGTGTGTGTTAGCTCCCAACATGAGCCACACAACACTGCTTTCAAAATAAGACTGACAGTAACTCCAGAAACACTAAATCTAACAGATTATTATCATTGCATCTCTGCCCGACACACGTGCTGTATATCTGAATGATCTCTTGTGTGGCAGCAGAGCTGAGTCTCTTTGCTGCACTGCCTGTTCAGAGGTCGGTGCAGATCATCTATGATGGACACCAGTTTGTTCAGGGCCCTGCTCCCCACCACAGCTTCCAGTTTGCAGCCAATCACAGAGTCAGCCTTCATTCAGTTTGTTGGTGTCAGCCAAGTGCACCAAGCTCACCGCAGTGACTGAAAAGCAAACCACCTCATCACCTTCTTGTGTGCAGCCTGTGTTGCTCTTCCCTCCTGTTGATGTGGTCGTCCCAGGATACATATAGGTCATGTAGCCCTCCTCCCCCCCGAAGCCCTCTTACTCTCCTTCAGGAGTCTATTCCTCACAGACACTCTGCAAACTCTTCATTATTACCAAATTTCATCATCATTCAACTGCTGGAGCAAAACTGATAGCAAATAAGGATTTATGAAATATTTCTGATAGCGCTAGTCCTCAGTTTAATTTATATAGCTCCAAGTCACAACAACAGTTGCCTCAAGGCACTTTATATCGTAAGGTAAAGAAAAACCCCAAAATCATATAACCCCCTATGAGCAAGCACTTTGGTGACGGTGGGAAAGAAAAGCTCCCTTTTAACAGGAAGAAACCTCCCTGAAAGCGATTTTTGTGATTGAGTCCAGTTTTCTTTTTACAGCACAAACAGGAAACGAGCTCCTACGGAGCCCCGCAAGGTCCACTAGAGAAAAGAACTGAAGCTGTTCTGGTGTGAGATCCTGCAAAAATGTGTTAAGTCCACGTGCCTCCAGGTCAGCACTGAGACCTTGGAAACAACCACAGCGATGGAAGACACGGCCGCTTGGCCTGAACTATGAACACATTAAACCAGCCGTCTGGGAGGGGACAAAGTCATCCCTGTCAGTCTTGGTTAAGTTCATTAACGGTGCTCTGGACAGTCCCTTGTGAGGCTCCGTAGGGCTTCATAAGAACCTGATGTTTAACAGTCCAGACTGAAGCTACCTGCTTCTCTGTGAGTGCTCACACTTGTTTCTTTCTGCCTTAAAGTGTGGGAGCAGACACAGTCTGTGTGGGGGAGCAGCGACACTGCAGCCGTGGACGGCCTCGTTTATGTTTAAACACATTTGTCCAGGTTTGTAGAAGTGAGAGCAGCTCTGTCCAAAGTGGGGCGGATATGTCTCCTGAGGGTTCCAGAAACTTACCTGTAAAGCTCACATCACTTTCTGGACCCCAACCAGAGAGCCGACGATCTAAGGAGAACATGCGGCCAGACATGTGACTGCTGGATGGTGGTGGTGGGGAGGGGGGCAGACATGTGACTGCAGGGGGGCTGTGATTGATGACACCTGACGTCATGAATTACAGTTGTAGTATTTCCCGTGTGTTTACAGCCCAGGTAAAGAGTTAAGGTTTTACATGTTTACTTCCGGTTTCGCCAGCTCTTACGACACATCCGTCTCAGCCTCCCACGGTCACGTCCGTGCGGGCTTCAGCGCTCCAACATGCCTTTCATCGAGCTACAGAGCAACCTGCCCGCCGGCCAGTTCTCGGAGGCCTTTCTGAAGAGGCTGTGCTCCAGCACCGCGGCGGCTCTGGGGAAACCCGAGGACGTGAGTACAGCACACACACACGGACCCCAGCCCGACCTCCAGGCTGACAGGCCTGCGAGCCGAGCGCAGCACACCGAGGATACGTGTCCGCTGTCTGGATCACAGCAGGCCGGTCATCAGCTCTCAGTCAACCCTGATCCACATACGACAGCTGACCAATCACAAGCACCAATCGGGAAGAGTCGGATATGACGCGTGAACCGGTGAAAGTCACCGCGCAGTGAAAGAGCGTCAAAAGTGTTTTTACACGCTTCAAAGAGCCGCTGTGTCAATAAAGTTGATTCAGTATCACAGCTCCATCAGCAGGACTGGATTATGGGCTGTGTCCCAATTAAGAGACCGCACGCTTGAAGTACGCGCACTACGCGTACTACGTACGGTGCGTACTATAAGTACGAGAAGTGCGGAAGTGAGAGGCTTGTGAAATGGGACGGTCTAGCCTTCGTCGCGCTGTTCAGGTTGCCTAGCAACCATGATACTAACCGCGAGAAACGTTTCATACAGCTTTGTTTGACAGAAATGAAGGAGAAAAATGTTTTGTTGGTCATTCATTTTTGTCATGACATCACTTTGATTAGTTGAGACCACAGGACTGTAAAACATGATAGTTGGACTTCATTCCTGTACTGAACAGTCATTTCAAGATTAGTTAGTAAATGATAATTAGCTCATGTTATTCATGAGACTAAAGTCATCTCACTGTGGTAATGTTAATATAATATGGACAATATTATATTTATTGTCAGATTATTATACACACACACACACATTACAGCAGTGAGCTTGAACTCTGGGTCAAAGATTCAAGTTGCAGTTATTTATATTTCCTATCACCTTAAATCGTCACTCAAAGACAAGTATCTCTGACAGTGTATATACAGATGTATTATATATAAGAGACAAACATTGTTCTTTCAATATGCTGGCATTACTAAATTTGGCTCAATGCTTATATATATATGTGTAAAAAGCAAATGTACGAGCTGTGATAACTGTTTCTGA
>CAKLIZ010000391.1:236786-291365 GCA_922035795.1 Oreochromis mossambicus | reverse complement strand
AGTACATATTTAAACCTTTGTGTAACCACGTAGTTAAACTAAAATACCTTTACCTCAAGAAAATGAACATCCTCATCATGTATTGTCAACGTTGTTTTTGTCTGTTTAAATGCTTTCTCGTGATTCTTTTCATGTTGGCCTGAAATCATATATCTCCATCTGCTGTTACTGCAGCTTATTGCAACTTCTGCATGAAAGTACATTTCAAGTTTTGGAGAGGCAAACTGTGAAATGGACATGGTGGATTGGCATGTCTATTACACACTCTATTTTGCTGTGATACTGGGCTGAAGTATTGTCCCTAGTGTAGTAATTTGTACATTTGCCTGACAAGTGAAACTCTGGTTGATGTCCCGTTTTGATCCAAGTCCCTGTTTGATCCAATGGAGGCATAAATCTCTTTGGGACTGCATCAACAAAGACCTCTGGTATAAAAATCAGCCAAATCAAACCTGTGGAACACTATTGACCCCTTCTGATAAGGGAACTTTAGTTGAAAGCACTTGTTTCAAATGTTTTTGTTTATTTTTTTGTTTTGTTTTGAATCATAAATTGCAAAGCCCACATTAGTTGGTTAGAGGGGTTTGTTAGTCAGGACGTTGTGATTCATGTCTATTTTGGGAACTTTGTGTTACACTCTATGTTGCTGTGTACTCACGGACTGCTTTGTTTATTTATTTATTTTTTACTCACTAACTCACTTAAACATTTAGTTGCTGGTTTAAGCACTAAAACTCTTAGGCAATAAAATATGTTGTTGGCTTGAGCTAGAAAGAACCGTTAAAAACATTGACTCAGTACAATAACCTCTATATCAAATAATGTTCTTAATGTTCTTAATTGTTCTTAATGTGACCCCATTTTTATTTCATAGTGTTCATATTCATAGTGTTTTTAATTCTTAGTGTCAGTTAAAGTACTGTATCATTCCTTTTAATATTTTTAATTACTTTGTTTTTTATTCTTACTGCTTTTATTTATTTATTTTACTGTTGGTTAACTTGCTGTGCATCACTTTGGTCCATGTCTCCGATGTTTAATATGCTATACACATAAACTGCCTTAACTTTGGGTGCCAATCTACAGCCTTTAAAGTAGCGATTAAAATGCTGACAGTAAACATGTCAGTCCAGATGGATGCCAGATGTTACCACATTACTTTATGATACTTACGAGAACAGGAAAGGGAAATGGATTTTAAAGTGAGGAGTGGAATCACCATTTTAAATTGTGCTTTTAAAAACATTTTGAAAATCAGTTTTTAATGTGGAATTCGAAAATGAGTTTGCAAATGCAGAATTTATTCTACAATTCATTATTTAAGCACAGAATTATTAATTTTGATGTGTGTGGCCCTTGTGGTCCTCCATATAAACCTAGTCTGTGATTGCAATAATACGAATGAACATGAATATAATGTATGAGATAATATAATATAATAATGTAATTTATTTACTTACCAACAAGAAGCTCAACAAAATATTCTTTACTCTGTTGTGGAATGTAGCATCTGTATCTTCCACTATCAGAGACTTTCACTTTGGACAGATTCAGTGAAACATCTCCGTGCTTTAGCTTATCGATGGACAGAGACACTCTTCCCTTGTAGGCTGTGTTTTGGTCAGTCTGAAGCTCCTGTCCAATGTGCCGCACAAACACAAATCTGGGATTTAGGTCAGGTTTTCCCCACTCGATTGTCATCTGAACAGCATCCACAGGAGGTTCCAGCTGGCATGGCAAAACAACGTCGTCACCAGAAACTGCTATTAATGGCTGAGAAGGACTGATCTGTGAATGTCCTGGAAAAAAGTAACTATATTTTAAATTAACTTCAAAATGTGCTTGTTGTCCTGTTTAATAAGTCATTTTAGTTGATAAATAAAAATAGTGGGTGGAGTCAGCAGTTATACAGTTTGGCAGTTTTCTTGCTTTCTGTTTCAAAGAATCAAACCTTAACAGTTAAACTGAATACTTGCAGACATATGTGTGTAAATGCTACCTATGCAAACGAGTGTCAGGAGAAGTACAATTGCAGTGTGTTGGAAAAGGAAAGTAGTGATTCTTCTGAGCAGAGGTTTAAGAAATAGTCCTTCCATGTTGAATGGTCCTGGGGTGCTAAAAATTCAAAGAATCACATGTATCACATTTTAGCAAATGTTTTTGAATTATTGTTATTCATAACAGAAGACAACACTATTCGAAAATTAAAAAGAGTATTCATCTAAACAAAATTAACCATTTCGCAGCATAATCTCTGCAAATATAATTGCAATACCAAGGATAAGAGTTTTACATGTAGTCCTCCTGACCTCCTGAATTTTCTTCCTTTGTTATCATTTGTAAAAAGTCTCAGAATATAATGAAACATAGCACCAACAATTTAACAATCTTTAATTAACTCAATGAAAAAACAAAAACTTCAATACCTGTAGACGTATCAAAACAGCTCTTCTCCCCTCGGTAAGCTGCGTTCAGAATCCTCAAGCTGGTTTGTACTTTGATCACGACCACATAAAAAAGGGTGGTGTGTGTGTGCGTGTGTGTATGAAAAAGAGGTTGTGTTTAATTTATGCAATTCTGGATGGTTCCATGGATACTACAGACATATCATTTCTAATTCATCCTTACAATTTGCTAAAGAAAGAAAGCTTTAGACATTCAAAAAGATCATGTGTTGTGTTATAGGTTTTACCAACTACTCATTTTTTATTGTTTTATTGTTTCAGTAAAAACTGACTGGCTAATATTTAATCCAAGATACTTTTGTACTTTGAACACACAGTTTTTCATGCACACTATGGACATAAAGATTTGAATATGCTGTGCATTGAGGTTTTTGTTGTTCAACTGCAATTATAACCTCATAAATTTTCATTGATTTTAATCGTAAACGAACTTGCATTTATATAACACTTCGGCTCTGTCAACTACTGAACAGACATATTTTGTTTTTATTATTATCACTTGATGGAACGCTTTTATTTAAAAAATAAATATCTGGAACGGAATCGTGTAGTAAGTTAACGTCTGTTAGAACATGGAAAAAACAGCATTTACAGACATGTTGTTTTATTGCACTTACAGGTTATATCCCAGTAGCAATGCAGAGAGTTTCACACCTTTTGTTAAAATCACTACCACTCATATTTAAACTTGTTATGTTTAAAGTATGTGTTAGTTACAAGGCAAAATTCAGTGAGCATAAATAGCGACTTGTCATTTGTAAACAAGCCGGCTCTTAAGAGACAGCTTGTTTCTTTGTAGCGAACGACAAGAGTCAAATCTTCAGCTGCTCCTCCTCAGCTTTGTGAGAATCCGCGCAGGCAACTCCAGGACTCTATTTTGAACAGACAGACTAGGCTCATACAAATATATCAAAAAAAGTAAGAGGACAGACTTTCCAAAGACAGTGAGTGTAGTGGTTTGAAACAGAGACACAAAATTGGAAGAAACAAGTAACAATGGAAAAGGAGCAAAATGCGGAGCTTGCTAAAATGATACCCATTTTTCTTATTTGCATAACAAAATATTTCTATCTTTTGTCCTTAAACCACATGTACTATGTTCTTGTGTAGCAAATGCAAAAAGTCTTGAGTCTATGAAAAACTAAATAAAAAATTGCTTCCGAACACACACACACACACACACACACACACACACACACACACACACACACACACACTATTCATTCATAATTGCTAAATTAGGTTTAATTGCACAGAATGAGTAGTCCTTCGGGAGTCATAAGAACCGTCTCCTTTAAGCAAAAGAGTTTTTGAAAAGAATAGGACCTCCTATCAGAAATAGGTACACACACAAACATTTTCATAGAAAAATGTATGTATGCTGGAGCCTATCCCAGCTGTCATGAGGCGAGAGGCGGGGTACACCCTGGACAGGTCGCCAGTCTGTCGCAGGGATAACAGACAACCATTCACACTCACATTCACACCTAGTGGCAATTTGGATTATCCAATTAACCTATCCCCACAAGCTGCATGTCTTTGGACGGTGGGAGGAAGCCGGAGTACCCGGAGGGAACCCACACAAACACCACACAGAAAGACCCCGGCCTGATGGTGGAATTGAATTTAGGACCTTCTTACTGTGCAGCAACAGTGCTAACCACCGTGCCACCAGTAAAGTACACTTTAATAGCACTTTAAAATACTTTAATAGTGACTAAAGTACACTATTAAAATAAATAAGTTAAAATAAAAGACCGAGTTTCAATAACTTAAAAAATGCTCAAATGTTGTAAAAAATGTCAAAACTTTAAATTACTGCTCATTAAGCAATTTAAGATTTTCTATTTTTATTTAACTATTCACTAAATCTCTATTGTCCTGTCACATGAACTGCAGATCCTCAGGGTATTGCTATTTGATAACTAATTGGGAACGTGAGCTTTTCAGATTTTGGATGAACCTTCTTTTCACTCCACCTATGTGACATGCTGCTGTGACTGGTCATCTATACCTCTATATTCTATATAACTATAACAATATGAAAAGCCCTAAAAAAAGCTATTATTGCTCAAGCAAGTTCAAAGACTCCAAATGTGCACTTCAGTTTTTATATCCAAGTAGAGGTATAAGACAAGGTTGCAACAACCGATATCAAACTGATTACAGACATTAGATCCTTTACATTGAAGGTTAAAGTGTGGTTAAAGGGAAACCAAAGTTGTAGTCATTTTATCTGATGATTTTAATTTTATTTTAAATTATTGTTTATTAATTGTAATTATATTTATGATGTAATTTGGTTTTATGAAAATGTATGTTTTATTGTATCTCTCCAAAAGTTGATTCTGTTCATCTGGACGTAGCGTTTTGTGGGAGAAACGTTTCGTCACTCATCCAAGTGACTTCTTCAGTCTCAGCTGACTGCAGGTTTCCCCTAACCTTATAAACAGTACATTTGCATAATGACTGAAACCAGCCCACTGAAGGAACAATGGGCTGTGAGGTCAGTTCCTTAATCATAATTATGCAAATTCCCATGACCATTGATCAACAATCACTGACCAAAACCCACTGATCAAAGAACACTGATCAATGGCCATGAGTACCATTCACAGAGAGTTGGGGAATGGCTGCAATCACAGCATTGTAAGATGGCGAAAGATGTACCCTTAGGCCCCCTCCTCGATTCAGAGATGGTCTTTCCCTCTTCATGTAAATGGCCTCCTTGACTCCGCGCTCAAACCAGCGTTCCTCCCTGTCCAGGATGTGTACATCTTCATCATTGAAAGAGTGTCCACTGGCCTGTAGGTGTAAAGCGTACACTATGTTACTCTGTTTGTGTCGGGGGACCCGATCCTTGGGTGGACCAGTTTTTGGCGCAGCGTGTTTTGGGGTTTAAAAGCCACAGAGACTTTATTGTAATATGTATTTATTTAGACTGTAAGCCCAACAAGGGACAATTGCTGAAAATTAGCAGTAGCTATAAACCTATGTGCGGTACATCAGTCTCATGTCTTGCACTTGAACTATGTTAAACTGCACTGTCCCTTTTAAATAAATAAATTCAAATTCAAATTACATTTCTGTGAGGAAAAAGCCAAAAGTAATGCAAGCACATGCATAAACTTGTAACGCACGATAGATTAAATCACTAAAATGATAAAACATGAAATATAATTGTAAAGTTATATAAATATCATCCATGCTGACAATTTCAGGGTTGTGTACGATAAAGAACAAATTGTATTAAAATAGACTTAAACTTTAGTGTTTTAGCTACAAAACCTTGTTGATTTATTTATGTATTTTTAAAAATTTGTACAAGCAAAATATGTTAAATAAGAAATATTTTGCATGTATAAAAATATTTAAAATATAAAATGCCATCAATTCAAAATAAAGACTGTGATTGTTTTTAAGGCAGTTTGCATAACTGTTTTGTTAAAACAAGCAACATATCTTGGACTGACAACAGTTGGAAGTGCTGAGAAGTGGAAGAAAAACAAAAAGAAAAAGCCTTGTACTTTGCTCCTTGCCATCTCTTATCAGAAAAGGTGTGTCAGATTATATGTCACACTTTTCCATCCTGTGTATTTTCTATCCTATCTGCTAGAAGAGGGATGGGGAACTCCAGGGCTCAAGTGCAGGTGTCCTGCATGTTTTAGATGGGTCCTTGATCCAACACAGCTGATTCAAATGGCTAAATTACCTCCTCAACATGTCTTGAAGTTCTCCAGAGGCCTGGGAATGAACTAATCATTTGATTCAGGTGTGTTGACCCAGAGTGAGATCTAAAACCTGCAGGACACCGGCCCTCGAGGCCTGGAGTTGCCCACCCCTGTGCTAGAGCTTTTACATATTTGTAGAGCTCTGACATCATAATGTCTCTTTTTAGAGAGACTTTAGAATTCTGAATTCAGGCTTTTAACAAAACATATCACATATTAAGTTCTAAAATCTCTATGTGGGCTCAGTTTGAATTTTTTTTGTTTGTTAGTTTTGTTAATTTTATTTTTTTTAACTACACAGTTTACCTTACTTTAAACGATCACATCTGCATTGAAATGTTCTATATATGAAGTATTCTTACATAATACCATATTAAACGCTTTCAAATGGAAAAAAGAACAAAACAATTAATTAGATAAACCTAAAGGGGAAAGGGGAAAAAAGTACTAGAAGCACTTTTTATTAGATTTCACTTCAATTTCCACATGGATGAAAAGAAATTCAAGTGAAAATTGATTATACTAACAGTAAGCATTGATTCATTGCTTCATAATTCTTGAATTTATCTGTACTGTATCATTTAAGCCATTTCCCTGATGTACCAGTAAATGTTTTATTTAAGAATTCTTCTACATAAATAAAACAAAAAAAGGGTTTTGGGACATGTAAAAGATACCTCCTAAATAAGTTTGAATGTAATTATTCCATTTTTATTTTACATGATTTTTGCATACATGGAAGAAGACACACATGGTGAAGAACATGAACAACTATGTGAACTTAACCCAAATACTTTTTTAAACATGATTAGCATCATTTGTGGTTTTCATTATTTTCTTTAATAGTCTACAATCATGAATATTTACATACAGATTAAATGGCATTTAACATTTTTTTTTCTATTATGTCCATATCTTTCTATTTTTTATCATCTTTTACACTCAAATTGGATTATATATTGACACATGAACTTTGTCAGCTTAGTTACTCCTAAAGGTTGGTCAATATTTAATATCTGACCTCTCTAGGGATGATTGTGTAGTGGAACCAATTATAATATCCACTGATATTCATCAGAGCAAAGAGCTTCTTGAGATCTGATTCCTTTTAGATTTGACTACTCTAGCAGGGTTGCCCCTCTGTCAGATCCAGCAACTCCTCTCTTTTCACGATTTCTCTCTCACAATTCTTCTTTTTCTCATCCAGTGTCCATTGATCCTTTAAAAGGTTTTGTTTTTCCATTAATATGGCCTCTGGCTTTTCAGACGTGTCTTTTTGTGTTAGTTTCATCTCCACTAACTGAAGCTGCTCTTTGTTTTTCTGGAGTTGCATCTTCGTGCCATCAAATTCATCCTCAAGTTGTTTTTTCTGGTTCTCCAGTTCCTGTTTTATTTTCTTCAGTACAGCAGCAGCAGCGGCGGCAACAGCAGCAGCATTATCATCATTGTCACCCTTTTCAATGTCAAGCAGTCGAGGTATTCTTGGATTACCTGTGAAAACCAGACATATCAGTGAGTAGATGAAATGCACAATTATGCAATATTTTCTCATAAATAATATTGCAGTATTGTAGATCTTCTCTGATAGCATTTATTCCACAATTAAACCACTTAAAAATGTTTTGGTTTAATTACAAGACCATTTAATATGTCCACTACATTTATTTAAAATTTATGGTCATCAATATACTTGTTTTAAAGTGAAATATAGAGTTGTATAGATAAGTGAGTTGAGGCTTACGTCTATATTTCCACATGACACCACCGCCTATCAAACCACCCAAAATCAGTCCAGCAGCGCCAAACACCACACTCATAGTAATGCAGGGGTTTGAAGTGTAACTGGATTCACACTTTTTTACTGGTGAAAAAGGAGAAATGCTGAAATTCAAATACTGAAAAAAGGTCCAGCGCACAGTAAAAGCACAAGACAAATAATATCATCTTACAGGGTAACTTGCATCAACTAAATCATGTATAGAGAACAGAATTATTAATATTAAATCATTGCCATTCTAATATTATTGTTGTTGTTGTTGTTGTTGTTGTTGTTGTTGTTGTTGTTATTGTCGTTGTTATTATTCATGCCTCTGGAGAAGACTGTTTGCTTAAATATTAATAATCTTAGTATTATGAATTGAATAACAAATGAATAAAAGGGGAGACAGCAGAGAAATTGAGAGGAAAAACAATGATTTTTTGCTTTTTGGGGTTTTATAAGATTATATATTTGTGCATGTTCTTTATTTTTTAATACTTTCTAAATTGTCGATACATACTGAAGACATCAAATATATGAGGCAGAATATATGCAATTATGTAGCTAAGAAAAAAATAATAACCACGTCTAAATATGTTTTATACTTTAGATTCCTGAAAGCAGCCACCCTTTGGTTTGTTGACAGGGCTGCAAACCCATGGCCTTCTCTTATAAGCTTCATGATGTAGTCACCTGAAATGGTTTTCACTTCACAGGTGTGACTTGTCACGGTTCATTTGTGGAATTTCTTACCTCCTTAATGGGGTTGGGACCATCAGTTGTGTTGTGCAGAAGTCAGGTTAGTACACAGGTGACAGCCCTATTTGACAACTGTTAAAATTCATATTATAGCAAGAGCAAATCAGCTAAATAAAGAAAAACAACAATCCATCATTACTTTAAGAACTGAAGGTCAGTCAGTCCAGAAAATTTAAAATTTTTTAATGTGTCCATAAGTGCAGTCGCAAAAACCATCAAGCTCTAAGATGAAATTGGCTGACATGGGAACCACCGCAGAAAAGGAAGACCAAGAGTCACCTCTGCTGCTCAGGATAAATTCATCCAAATCACCAGACTCAGAAATTGCAAGTTAACAGCACCTCAGGTTAGAGCCCAGATAAATGCCACACAGAGTTTGAGTAGCAAACACATCTCTACATCAACTGTTTAGAGAAGACTGTGTGAATCAGGCCTTTGTGGTCAAATAGCTGCTAAGAAACCGAAACCACTACTATGGAAAAGCAACAAACAGAAGAGATTTGTTTTGGCCAAGAAACACAAGGAATGGACAATAGATCAGTGGAAATGTGCCTTGGTGTGATGAATCCAAATTTGAGATCTTTGGTTCCACCAAAGGTGAACGGATGGTCTCTACATGCATGGTTCCCGCCGTGAAGCATAGAGAAGGAGGTTTGATGTGTGGGGGTGCTTTGCTTGAGACACTGTTGGGGATATATTAAAAATTGAAGGCACACTAAAGCAGCATGGCTACCACAGCATCCTGCAGCGACATGACAGCCCATCTGGTTTGTGTTTACTTGGACCATCATTTATTTTTTAGCAGGACAAATACCCCAAACACACCACTCGATTGTGTAAGGGGTACTAGACAAAGAAGGAGAGTGATGTGGTACTACTTCAGATTGACTGGCCTCCATGGTCACGATCAAGATGGTTTGCAGATGGACCACAGAGTGAAGGCAAAAGAACCAACAAGTGCTCAGCATCTCTAGGAACTTCAAGACTGTTGGAAAACCATTTCAGCTGACTACCTCATGATTCTCATCAAGAGAATGCTAAGACTGTGCAAAGCAGTAATCGAAGCAAAGGGTGGCTATTTTGAAGAATCTAAAACATAAAACATGTTTTGATTTATTTCACACTTTTCTGTTTACTACATAATTTCATATGTGTTCATTCATAGTTTTCATTCCTTTAGTGAGAATCTACAATGTAAAAAGTCATGGAAATAAAGAAGAAGCATGAAATGCGAAAGTGTGTCCAAACTTTTGACAGGTAGTGTATATATAACACAGATATCTAAAATTAGACATGTGTTAGTGTTGTATCATTATTAATACACATTTCTTCTTGTCCCCCTTTTTATTATAATTTGCGCAATGATGTAATTTGCTATTCCTTGTGCAAATTTTTTTATCATAATTCGCACAATGAATGGCAATTAGAAATTATATACAGGAACTTTGAGTACTTTTCCACAATAAAAGTAATTTAGAAACAATAAACACACAATTCATCTTCTGTGACTCTCATGTTCCATCACATACTTGAGCTTCTCTATTGTATCTCTGTTATACATAAATCTAACTACTATGCACAGTGTACTTGATCAAGTTACAAGTCTAAGATCATTTACGTTTTGTGACATGACATGCTGTCCTGCTAAAAGAAGCCATCAAGACATGCGTACAGATGCGTCATGAAGGGATGTTCAAACAACCGCAACAGTAATGTAGGCTGAGACATTTAAATAATGCTCAACTGATACTGGAGGGCCAAAAGTGTGCTAGGATTACTAATGTACTACACTATTACACTACCACTCTGAACCACCGATACAAGGCAGGATTAATCCTTCCTTACAAAATTTGTAGCCTGTCAAAAGAACACCATGAATGTAACTGAGGCGGCATTAATTTGACAATGCAGGGTATTTGAAACTTGATCAGAGTTCATGAAGAAGATATAGCAGCGTAAGATATTTACTTACCAACAAGAAGCTCAACAAAATATTCTTTATTTTGTTGATGAATGTAGCATCTGTATCTTCCACTATCAGAGACTTTCACTTTGGACAGATTCAGTGAAACATCTCCGTGCTTTAGCTTATCGATGGACAGAGACACTCTTCCCTTGTAGGCTGTGTTTTGGTTAGTCTGAAGCTCCTGTCCAATGTGCCGCACAAACACAAATCTGGGGTTTAGGTCAGGTTTTCCCCACTCGATTGTCATCTGAACAGCATCCACAGGAGGTTCCAGCTGGCACGGCAAAATAACGTCGTCACCAGCCACTGCTCTTAATGTCTGAGAAGGACTGATCTGTGAATGTCCTGGAAAAAGCAAGTTCTAATTTAAATTTACTTGTCCTGTTTGCTTTGCCTTGTTCAAATAAGTTATTTTACTTGATAAATAAAAATAGTGAAGGAGGAAAAACAAAAACATTACTTCAAGAAAGAATTAAATGAGTGAAGTAAGCAATTATACAGTTAGACCGTTTTCTCTCTTTTTGCTTCCACGAATCATACCTTAATTGTTAAACTGGACACCTGCTGAAATTTGTGTAACAGTTACCTTTGCAAACAAGCGTCAGGACAAGTATGATGACAATGTGCTGGAAAAGCAAAGCAGTGACTCTTCTGAGCAGAAATATTCCTTCCATGATGAATAATGTTGGGGTGCTAAAAATTCAAAGAAATGGGTGTCACATTTTAGAAAAAAACATTTTAATTATTGTTATTCATAACAGACCACCATTTGACAAAAATAGTTTGATTTTAAACAAAATTAGTAATCTGGCAGCATAGTCTCTGAAAATATAATTGGAATATCAAGGATCAGAGTTGTTCAAGTAGTCCTCCTGAAGATTGTTTTTTCTTTGTTATTACTCATTTGTATAACGCCTTGGAATACAATGAAATATAGTACAGACAATTTGACATTTATAGAAAAACACTGAAAAAACAAACAAAATTTAAATACCTCTACACTCGGCAAAACAACAATTCTCCTCTCAGTAAGCTGTGCTCAGAAACCTCAGACTCATTTGTACTTTGATCATGACTATATAAAAAGGGTGGTAGTTTCTCTGTATGCATGTGGGTGTGTGGATGAAAAAGAAAGTTATAAGATATGCAATTCAGCATGGAAGCATGGATCCTACAGACAGATAATCTGTAGTTCACCCTTACAAGATGGTAAAGAAAGAAAGCTTTAGACACTTATATAAATTTAAAAAAGATCCTGTGGTGTGGGTGTGCAATAGGTTTTAGTGACTGCCATTTTTTTTCATTGTTTTATTGTTTTAGCAAAAAAAAAAAAAACAGACTGGTTAATATTTAATCCAAGATACGGTATGATAATATGACAGATTGGTACTTTGAACACAAAGTTGTTTTGGCACACTATGTACATACAGTCGTGTATAAAAATATTGGTGCTTCATTTTTGTTCATCTGAAATTACAATCGCTCCAATCTTACAAGTTTTAATAGGTTTTAATGGTAAACAGATATATAGCATTTCAGCTCTTTTGACCACTCAACAGACACAGAATCCTGTAGACAGTTAATGGCTTTAAGAGCATGAGAAAAACATACCCGGACATACCCGGATGTACAGACAGCTTGTTTTATTACACACCTATCTAATAGCTCACAGCAGTTGCAAGCCTTGGCTATAGGTTAAAATTACCACCTCTCATATGTGTTTTCATCATGTGTTCATACACAAACAAACAGAACACTTTCTTTTTAAATGAATAACAGACAAAAATCATCACATCAATATAGCTGAAATGAAAAGACTCAGTAGTCAGTGTTTAACTAAACACATATTTTAATAACTTAAGAAAACACTCATACATTGTCAAAAATGTCAAAAGTTCAGAAGTCTGTTTAAGTAATGTATTTCTATTGTCCTGTCAAATGACATGCAAAACCCCAGGGTATTGCTATATAATTACTAAAAGGAAATTTGATGTTTTAGATTTTGGATGAACAAAGCAAAAAAGACACCTTTTCACCCCTTTTACTTTCTTTTAATTCCACCTACGTGACACCCAGCTGTGACTGGTTATGACATTACTCTATATTCTATATATAACTAAACACGGAACCAGCCTTCTCAGAGGCAAACAATGTGAAAAGTCTTGAAAAAACTATTATTGCTCAAGCAATTTCAAAGACAAATTGTAAAACAAAACAAACAAAAAACATCAATCCATCTTCTTCCGCTTATGCCCCAAATGACAAACAAATCATTATCTTCTGTACTACAATAGTTTTAAATAAATGTCCTCAGCACATCATGTACTGTATACAAATGTTAATAGAGCCAAAACCCTTCTAAAAACTGACCCATTTAGGAATAGTGCAACCTTATGGAAAGCTGCCATTGATTCTCATAAACAGCTAATCACGGGAGAATAGACTGCTGTTTTTTTCAGCTGAACTTCAAATCTGCATGTCAATTTCTTTCTTTTGTCGCATTCTAATAACCTGAAACTCTATTGGCTCCTTCAGTTTCTCAGTGTTCAGCAGCTGTATCTCAGTATCTTTCTTGATCATGTCCAGCTTCCACTGAGTCCATAATAACATTTCTTTATCTCTTAATAAAGCTTCGGGTTTGTCAGATGAAAGGTCTTTCTGAGCTATTTTTTTCTCAACTGCCTGAAGATTATTTTTGTTTTCGTCTTTCTCTTGCTCGACTTCCTCCAGTTTTAGTTTGAGTTGATTCCTCCAGTTCTCTAGTTGGGTATTCACCTCAGTCAGTGTATTAAGCATATCGTCATGATCTTGGTCTTTCACCAGTGATTCATTTTGAAGTTTCAACTTGTTCTTTACCACTTCAGCCTTTTCACCTTTTGTGGAAACAATATCAGCAGTAGAGACAAAGACAGAGACAACGACAGTAAGACCTTAAGTTAGTAATTTGTTCCTCACACAGTCAAAGGTATGAAAAAGTTAATCAAAAGAAACTTCAAATAAGATGTGTCAACAAAATGCATAAAACTTATTCAGTACTTCTCTAACATGACATCAAACTACATGAAATACAAATCTAAAAAGGTAAAATAAAAAGCCTAAATTGGTATTCAAGATTAGTCCAAATGAATGATGTTGCACATTATAAAACAGTAAAGGACTGTGACTTACATTTCCATTTTTTATACATGGCATAAACTGCTAGAGAACTAAAGCCTATTTCAATGAGGCTTGCAGCTGAAACAATCTGGGGCGATACTGTTGATATAGCTGCAACCAGATTAGCTGAAAATAGAATGAGATAACAATTTCATTAAACATTTTCCTAGTAACAGTCACCACTGTTTAAAATTATGATTTGATTATGATGATTTACATTTCAGTTCTGTTGAGAAATATGTCCTTTCACTGAAACATGTCATGTAAAAGAAAAAATCAAAGTAAAACAACAAAACTATGATACTGAGATCACAGCGTGTAAGTTACCTCCACAAATGTGAATTAAGATAAGGACCAAAAGCGTTCCAAGAGGAAATGATCCACTGCACATGGTGATTTCAGACTTTAAGATCAGTTCATCATTTAGGCTCAGATTTATGTTGTGCTGAAAAATTAAACAAACTTAAATAAATGTTAAAAAAAAAAAAAGTAAAAAGTTGATAGTGATGTAAAACTTGAATAGATAGATAGTGGATAGTTTTTGTTTGTTTGTTTGCTTTTTTAAAAATCTGCATTTAGACCATACTGTAACTGCTGCTGGTTTGTGTGTTAGAAAAGTTTAAAGACTGATGTGGTCTGAGTACTTACTTGTTGATTTTGATGTTGATGTTCCTGTTGCACTATGGACTTTGTTTTGTTACTTTCTACCATTCTCTCTCTATCTCCTACAATTTTAGGTGGTGTTTTCAGTTCATCTGTCTTCTGTTCCATCAATGTAAGTCTTTTCCAAGATTGTTTTTGAATAAACAAATCTCTTTCTTCTCTAAAAATGTTCTCATCTTTTGAAGCAATATAAAGTTATACAGGACACAAAAGAAAAAGAACGCTGTGATATTTATAGTAGACAGAAAAATATTACAGTAAACAGGACAAATATGCACTTAAGTTTTTATTTCCAAGTAAAGGAATAAACACAAGATTGCAACTTACATTTCTGTGAGGAAAAAGCCAAAAGAAATGCAAGCACACGTAGAAACTTGTAATGCATGATAGTGATTTGATTGCATCAGTCAAAGCAACTGAAATGATAAAACATGAAACATAATTGTAAAGTTACATAGAAATCATTCATGCTGAAAATCCTGGCATGTGTACAATAAAGAATAAATTGTATTAAAAGAATCTTAGTCTGTAGTGTTTTGGCTACAAAACCTTGTTGTTGTTTTTTCAATTTGTAAAAGCGAAGAAAAAAAGGACAGATTGGTTTTGTTATTACAAATACAAAATATTTAATATATTTAATATACTTAACGCTAACTATATTAAGTATACTAAGCCAACAGAATAGAAAAAATGTATTATTAAATTTTAGTACAGTTTACATACCTGTTTAGTTAAACCAAGCAACAACGTCCACTGTCAAAACTCGGAAGTGCTGAGGAGTGCGAGGAAAAAACAAGAAAAAACCTTGTACTTTACCCCTGGCCATCTCTTATCAGAAAAGGTGTGTCAGATTGTATGTCACACTTTGTATTTTTCCATCCTATCTGCTAGAGATTTTACATATTTGTACAGCTCTGACATCTTAAAGTCTCTTTTTCAGAATTCAGGTTTGTAACAAAAACATATCACATGTTGAGTTATAGAATCTCTCTGTGTGCTCAGTTTTATTTTCTTTAATTTAATTTTTAATTACACAGTTTACCTTGCATTTAACTATCACATCTGTACTGAAATGTGCTACTGAAATATGATATATATTTACTATGTGTACATAATACCAAAAATAACGTTGTCAAATTAAAGAAAAATGAAACAGATGCAGACTAAATGATATTGCAGTACTTCTCTAGTAGCATTTTTTCCACAATGAAACAATAAACCACTTGAAAACATTTTGTTTTTCAACATTTAATATGTCAACAGCATTTACTTAAAAATATTTAAATATTTAACAGCAATATTTAACTACAATAACAACAATACACTTGTGTATTTCACTTTAAAAAGTGAAATATGGAGTTTTATGAATAAGTGAGCCATAGCTGGACTGGCCATCGGGCATACTGGGCATTTGCCTGGTGGGTCAATTGTGATTATTTTTGTTTTTATGAGCCAATGTTTTTTGTTTGTTTGTTTGTTTGGTTTAACGGTATAAAAAAAAAAAGGTGGTGGATTGGGCAGATGCTGGCCGATGTGTAAAAATAACTCAAGTATTTGGTGGTGGCTATGGCGGAGCTTCCACAGATTAGGTAACATTAGCAAGTGGTGGAGGCCAGCAGGTGCATGAGGGGAAGGGGAGGCAGGAAGAGGAGAGACTGAACCGAACTTCAGGTAAGAAGTTATGACCTGCAGTCTATCTGGGTCAGATATAAACCAAGATTAGGTTTAGTTTATTTTCGTTGAGCTAACTTTTTAAAGCCAGTTACAATAATTCGTACTGCGTACTAGCTAGCATGACGGCGTTTCTATACAGCTGGGTGGGTGCTATGATGTTACTGATAGTGAACTTTATTTTATTTATAAGGTTAGTTAGTAGAGCTGCCAACGGAATCGTCCCGAATTCAGAGAAAATTATTTCGTATTGAGCTGTAAAGGAACGTAATTTGTCCCGGACTTCAGCTAGAATGAAAAAGACTTAAAGGTGGAGTTATTCTGCGTCTTTACGCTGTCAGCTGCCTCTTCATTCTCCCCCCTCCCTCTCCTGTTGCTACTTCAATCATGAAACTGATCAATGATCAGTTGATCGGCTTTTCTCTCTTGTTTGTTTATCGCCCACTTTGCACCAGAAAGAGGAAACCAGCGGATGTCGCGCTAAACAACAGCAGCACCTTTAAGCTTGATAACCTGTTGTCAGGATTTATTTAATATTAATTTCTAGTATCAGCTGATGTTTGCTGGAGCCACAGCTGTAAAGCTGCTGGTCATGATATCGGTTTGGTTATCTGGTGAGAGGGAAACATGAAGATGAAACCAGGAGATGTCCTTACTGAATCATCACAGCTGAACAGGTGATTGATTGATATACCTTTATTAGTCCCACAAAAGGGAAATTTCATGTTAAGGCTGCCGACCTATTGCACGCAATGGCGGCGCCATCTTACCCTCCGACCATACATACATTACACAAAAACATCACATGGGGAAGACGGGTCAGAGAGGTATAACAATGGAAAATGCACCACATGAGGAAAGATAAGGAGAAAAACAATGACTCCCCCCAGACTGAGCTCCAACAGGGAGATCAGTTTGAGAACAGAAAAAAACACCTCAGCACATAGCACATGAAAAAAACTCTAATACACCAAAAAAACCACATGACAAGCAACAGGGGTGGATAAAGGGTGAGAGACAGCCAATGTACACAGTACATCCGGGCCTGCAGCCTATGCACTGGTCTCCTTGATCCACCGTCAGCATCGGAAGGGAATAAGCGTCGAAGGCGTTTGGAAGGGGAGGGGGGATGAGTGTACATCTGCATGTGTATATATGTCTGTGTGTGTGTGTGTGTGTGTGTGTGTGTGTGTGTGTGTGTGTTTGTGTGTGTATGTCCAGAGTTCAGCTGAGACAGTGTCCTTTGCCCTGCCAGGCTAAGTAAACAGTCTTCCAGCCAACCCAGGTGGCCTTGCATAGAATGGGAAGAACAGTCTCAACACAGTCGTTATCATGTTAGAAAAATCATTAAGTTATAAAAATTCAACTTTTTGATGGAGAAACAGGTTTACCTTTTAGGTGACATGGATGAGATGAAGGGAAATTATGAACTGTTTCTGAGAGACAAATAACACCAGGATCCTTTTCTACATAGCTGACAGCTGGTAACTGTGCAGGGGCGGGTCTAGCAAAGTTTTGCAGTGGGGGCAGGTAGGGCATTAACAGAGAAAGGGAGGCACAGAAAAATACTTTTCTTTCTTATTCTCATTTAAAATGTCTAGTTTTTAACTAATTATTATCTGAATCTTACAACAAATGTTTTCATCTGATGTAAAATGCATAGAAATCCATTATTCTATATAGTACATTTTTTTCAGGGTCCCATCATAAATTCTTCAGAAGTACTGTATATAATGCCAGTATTTTCCCACATTTTCTAGATTCTGTTCCAGTGCTGTCTGTAAAAGGCCATCAAAAAGTCAATTAGGTTTTATTCTTTCTCACCTTTCTTTCTGTCTCCTTTCACTTTTTAAAGGTTGCCATGTTAGAAAAAATATCTTGTGCTGCCATGCTGTTAACGGATGTGGTAAATAAATAGTTTATGAAAATATCACTAAATCTATCATTTATTTATTTTAACATTCATCAATTATCATGTCTCACCTCTAGTCTTCTCTGTCTTAATTTCGGGTTTCCACCATGTGTTGTAGATATTTCAGGAGGTTAACTCGACCAAGCAGTTTTTTGATTTCTGCTAAGTACTGTTTAGAATACCAGAATAGGGAGAATGCTGTAGGTTTAAGTTTATTAGATTGATACATATATGCCAACAACACAGTGCACATCACTGTCACAACAGTGTTTGTTTTCATTCAAAGGTGTTATGGTTTTTCCTATAATGCCTGGTGGGCCAGTCTCTCAAAATGCCCAAGCTGAGACTTAAATTTCTTCCTGACATTTCTCTTTTACACTCAAATTGGGTTATATCAGAGGTTCCCAAAGTGTGGGGCCCGCCCCCTGGGGGGGGGGCAGAGCCATTGTGGGGGGGCGCGGTATGAAAAGAAAAAAAACAAACATTTTTCTTGCCTGGCAAAAAAAGTTTGGGAACCACTGGGTTATATATTGATACATGAACTTTGTCAGCTTAGTTACTCCTAAAGGTTGGTCAGTATAGTTAACATCTGACCTCTCTAGGGATGATTGTGTAGTGGTACCAATGATAATATCCACTGATATTTATCAGAGCAGAGAGCTTCTTGAGATCTGATTCCTTTTAGATTTGATTACTCTAGCTATCTGTTAGCTCCAGCAACTCCTCTCTTTTCAGGATTTCTCTCTCACAATTCTTCTTTTTCTCATCCAGTGTCCATTGATCGTGTAAAAGTTTTTGTTTTTCCATTAATAAGGCCTCTGGTTTTTCAGACGTGTCTTTTTGTGTTAGTTTCATCTCCACTAACTGAAGCTGCTCTTTGTTTTCCTGGAGTCGCACCTTCGCGCCATCAAGTTCATCCTCAAGTTGTTTTTTCTGGTTCTCCAGTTCCTTTTTCAGTTTCTTCAGTACATCATTAGCAGCAGCATTATAATCAACAGCACTCTTCTCAGTGTCAAGCAGTCGAGGTGTCTTACATATCTTCCTGACACCAACTACCAAACCAAGTGCAATGCCAAAAACCACCACCACTGTAGTGTAACTGGATTTCCACATTTTTGCTGGAAAGTAGAAAGAATGGAATAGTAAGGAACACAAAGCAAGAGCACAACTATAAAAACTGAAAAGAAATAACATATCTGGCATCAAAGAAATCATGTATAGAAGACAGCCCAATTAATGTTTAATGGTTTTCAACGACCTTTACTATTAGTATTATTCATAAACATACAAAAAATTATTTTAAAAAAGTGCAGAGATTGCTTTAAATCCTGAATCGACTTTTAAATATAAATGTATTTTGCCAGAAACGCCAGAATCTCAGGTTAAAGCTCACAAAACTATTTCAACAACCACGAAACAGCAAATGAGAGCAGGTACACAGATTCTGCACAAAGAAGTAAACACAGAGCGGATTCGACGCATCAGAATCAGCTTTCTCTTTCTCGGCTTTCTTACTCGAAGGCCCACACAGGGACACGCCATCGGGGCTGAAAGCCGTCAGCTCACTGATTCTGATGCGTCGCGTCCGTGCTGTCTTTACGTCTTTTTTGCGCAAGATTCTGAGCTGCAGGTTTTGTCTCTCTCCAACCAAAATTCGCCGAGCCAGCAGCAAAAAAAGCAGCAAACTACACTTCACATTTGATAAACATCGTCATGAATTCCCTCTTACTTTTGCTGTTTTGCTTCCACCACGATAAAAATCACACTTCATGCATAGATCTCTGTGTGTGTGTGTGTGTGTACTTCAAGAACAGTTTCCCATCTCAAATCTCTGTTTTCTGCATTATTCATTCGCTTATTACCCATCAGTCTACTGTTGTTTATAGTGTTGTTGGCCGCTGTCTTTTTTTTTTTTTTTACTTAAATGACCTCGGACAAGAAAGCCTAATTTCTGCTGTTCAATACTGAAGAAATTTAAACTTTTTAAAATTATGCAAAATTGCAGAATATTTTTAAGGTTATCTGCTATAAAAAGCCAGGCCAGGAAAATCTCCTTCATGTTTTTCTGTGTTTTATTTGCACTTAATTTGACACAAAGGCATCTGCTGTGATGTTCACATCTCTGATAAAGTCTCACAAGTGTCAGCACTGATAAATGATCAGAATTATAATATTTCTGACTGTCTGAGGCTAAGTTAAATCGAATCAGGACCTTGTGAATCGGAATCGAATGGTTTATAGAAATCAGTGATGATACCCAGCCCTAGTGAGTAGCCTAGGCCCAACAGAAGTGGATGTAGTTGTGGGTAATGAGAAAAGATGAAAAGAACGATTGATAACTTTTTTGTTAACTTAAGGCCTGATCCATCTGAAATTCATAGCCAGTGCTCTGACACGGAGCCATCAATCTTTGAATGCTGAAAAAGCACAGTGTATCCAGAAAACACATTATATGTCCTGATAAATGCACTGCCCAAGTGTCTCCTCTCCCCACATCCATTCAGCGGCAGGCAGCAGCAAACAGGCCATCAGAAGTGGCGGATGTGATGATTAAATTTAATATTGTCTACAAAATTGCCAAAAAGTGCCAAAGCACTTTAAGCACTATCCCAAGATTGTTAGTTAATCATTTACAAATCAATATTATCTGTATGGACATCGATTTCCCCCCCAAAAAAGTGCACATGTAAAACTGCGGTGTTAAGCGATGTGGTTGAAAAATTTGGGTGTGCCTAACTTTTCTTCTGGTGCGCCTAACTTTTTTTCTTAGGCACACCAGTGCAACCGGGGCAAAAAGTTAGTCTAGAGCCCTGCAAGCCGCCGGTGGCAGCGACACAGAGGAGGGACGGTGGCCCTGTTGGGACAGAGCATGCAGCGGGGTGGAGCCCCAGGAACCCCGACAGCAGCCGATGTTGCCCCGGAGCCACAGGGAGCCACACAAGCACTGGGGCCGGACTGCTGGAAGTGTGGGCGGCCGGGGCACCTGCGATGGGAGTGTCCGCTCATGGAGATGGGGCAGGTGGTCCGTGCTTCCGGCGCTCCAGTGCCCGTCCCTGGTCCGGGAAGGACGTACCGCATGCCGGTATGGTGTCAAGGGGGTATATGCCATGCTTTGGTGGACACGGGCTGCACGCAGACCCTGGTCCACCAAAGTTTGGTTCGCCCCGGGGCGTTGTTGGAGGCTGACTGGGTGGAGGTTAAACGTGTGCACGGGGACATTCACCAATATCCAGTGGTGTCACTGGTGTTAAAATTTAAGGGCAAAAAGCACAGACTGAAGGCAGCGGTTTCCCCGTGCCTGTCGCATCCCCTGATTTTCGGCCCAGATTGGCCGGGGTTCCATAGTTTATTGGGGCAGTATGCGGGGATACGATCTCGGCCAGTAGATGCGTGTAATGTCTGTGTGGCGTTCAGTGGTAACACGGGGTCGTCCGACACCGACTCGGGGGGGGGAGGAGGCGCCTCCGGTAGCATGCGGGAGATTTCCCACTTGAGCAGTCTTGGGACGACACCCTATGCTCAGCCTATGGCACCGGTTCTGACATAAACGGTAGTAACCAGACCGAAAAGCAGCCCACATTTCGGTGCTTTATTTCGGTGCTTTTTTCCCTGAGATGTGATACACTTCAGATTCTAGCCAATCATTTTACGTTTCCAAGGATCGTAGGTGGGCCCAGGTACGTACGGTCTTTTAGAGCAGAGCTACAGATTAAAAATGCCCAAGGCGAAGCGGTCAAAAGTCTGGCCATACTTCACAGCAAAAGATGCAAACTCAGCAGCCTGCAACAAGTGCTTTAAGGTGATACTGTGCAAAGGAGGTAACACCTCGAATCTGATGAAACACCTGGCGACGCATAGCGTTTTTTTTAAAGCCGAGAAATGCACCGTTCCTACCTACTACTGTTGTGGTCCTGTTATCAGACCCTGAGTTAGCAACATCCCCCAAGAACCCGAAGAGTAGACTCCTGGCCCCTAGCCCTGCCAGTAAGCAGAAATGATGATGGATGATGATGGCAGTAGCAGCCATTCTTCTCTGGGTGAGTAGCTTAATGTTGTTCATGTGTAATTTACGTTGAGTACGCTAACCACGTTATTACATTAATGCATGTAAGATAAACTAGCAAACACCGTCGTAGTTACATGCGGCTGTGTTCTTGTTTGATGGCAGATACTCCCTTCACCCTGGCCAAAAAGGCTAAAATGACCAAAGAAAAATTGGAAAACAGCTAAACATGAGAGGTTTTTGGACAAAGTTTGTGTTTTTCCATTGTTTAAGCACTGCTTCCAGCCAAGCATGATACCATATGTGCCCTATAGCTGCAAAAAAGGTTAACATTGTTATCTTTTTACAAAAAAAACAGCTAAACATGAGAGGTTTCTGGACAAAGTTTGTGTTCTCCATTCTTTAAGCACCGGTTTGAGCACCGGCACCGTTTCAAAAGTACCGGTTTGGCACCGGTATCGTATAAAACCTAAACGATACCCATCCCTACCTATGACCAAGTGATGGAAATTGACGGTCAATGGGTGCACCCTGCGGCCGTGCAGAGTTACCCGCACTTCTAATTGAAAAACGAAAGGCTGCACCAAGTGAGCCGTGACACTCGCACTAACAAAATTTGTACCCAGTTGCTGGTACTGCAAAGCCGCCGGGAAATGATTTTTCAGGCGGCTCATTCAAACCCTATGGCCGGACACATGGGATGCGAAAAAACTCTGGAGCGCATAATGGCCCGATTCTATTGGCCTGGCATCTGGGCCGTCATGCGCCACCCGTGCTCTTTGTGTCCGGAGTGTCAGCTGGTTAGCCACCCGGCCATCCTGAAGGTGCCTTTGCGCCCGTTACCCCTCATGGAGGTCCCGTTTGACCGCAGCAGTATGGACCTCATCGGGCCATTTAACCGGAGTGCACGCGGCTATTGCTTCGTATTACTCCTGGTGGATTAATGCGACACAATACCCAGAAGCAGTGCCACTGCGCACCATTTCCGTGAGAAGTGTGGCACAGGCACTGTTTCAGGTCATCTCCCGGGTCAGTATTCTGAAAGAAATACTGACTGACCAGGGCACCTCGTTCATGTCTCTCACTCTGAGGGAGCTGTATGGGTTATTGCGCATTAAGTAGACCAGCGTCTACCACCCTCAAACCGACGGGTTGATGGAGTGGCTGAATAAAACCCTGAAGTCCATGATCTGTAAGTTCATTCACGACGATGAATGCAATTGGGATTGCTGGTTAGACCCTCTGTTGTTCGCAGTGCGGGAGGTGCCCCAGGCCTCCACGGGATTTTCTCCCTTTGAACTGTTGTACGGCAGAAAGTTGCGGGGGGTGCTCGACCTGATTAAGGAAAACTGGGAGGAGGGTCCGAGCCCTGCGAAAAGTGAAGTTCAGTATGTGCTGGACCTGAGAGCAAAGCTACACACACTGGGGAGACTCTCGCGGGAGAATTTGCTCCAGGCCCAGCAGCGGCAGCAACGCCTGTACAACAGAGGGGCGAAACTCAGGCAATTTTTGCTGGGAGACAAAGTGCTTGTGTTACTTCCTTCTGCCAGCTCAAAATTACTCGCCAAGTGGCAAGGGCCCTTTGTGGTCACACGGCGAGTGGGGGACGTTGATCATGAAGTAGTACGCTCGGACAGGGGCCAGGAGCCATGCAGATTTACCACCTCAACTTTCTTAAAGCCTGGAGGGAGGCGGAGACCGCTTCTCTGGTGAGCCTGGTAAGGGAGAGAGGTGAGTTGGGGCCGGAGGTGCCTCCCTCCATTTTAGTGACCATCTCACACTGGCCCAGAGGGCGGATGTTGCTGCATTGCAACAGCGCTTTGCCGATGTGTTCTCCCCCCTACCCGGCCGTACTTCTCTCATAGAGCACCATTTTGAGATGCAGCCTGGCGTGACGGTGCGTTCACGGCCTTACAGGCTGCCGGAACATAAAAGACAAATTGTTCACCGGGAATTGCAGGAAATGCTGAGGCTGGGGGTACCACTTGGGGGCGGGCAGGTGCGGCCTCAAGTGGAGAAGGCTGCAGCGATTGCATCCTTGTCAGGGTTTCTGGGTCGTTGACCCAGTATTCTTAGTTCATGTTCACTGTTTATATTCTGTCTGTTTCACTTCCTGTTTTATTGTGTTAGCCTTGGTCCATGTGCATTATGTTCAGTCCTCTTCCCGTTTATCATTAGTTCATTATGTTCAGCTGTGTACTAACCAGTTTCTAATCTCTCATCACTCAGCCTGTGTATTTATGTTCCTCAGTTCAACCAGTCCAGTGTCGTGTCATTGATGTTGATGTTAATGTTGTCACTGCTGTCCATTCCTTGCGTTTACCTTTCAGTTCAGATCAGTCAGCCGTTCTTTCAGTCCAGTTATTCAGTCAGTCAGCCATCTCCTGTTCTTGCCATTTGTCCCTCACAATAAACACCCTGAACCTTCACCGTGAGTCCTGCGTTTGAGTCCTCTACTCCACCTCCACTCAGCAACTCCTGACAATCCTGCCCACGCCCCAAGACGAAAAAGGAGGTGAGACGGTTTCTGGGGCTGGCCGGCTACTACCGGCGGTTCGTACCAGGATTCACGGACCTGACCAGCACTTTAACTGATCTCACACGCAAGGGTGCCCCGGATCTGGTCCAGTGGACGGAGCGGTGCCAGGCAGCGTTTGTGCAGGTGAAACGGGCTCTCTGTGGAGAGCCGCTGCTGTTCACGGAAGCTAACAGACCGCGAGTCATGGTACAGTACCGTGGAGAAGGAGTGCCTGGTGATCCGATGGGCGGTCGACTCCCTTCGCTACTATCTCCTGGGACGCCTATTCACCCTCTGCTTCAGACACGTGCAGGGGGGCGGGAGGGGCTTGAGCACCCGCCCCTTTCCTGATGGGTGCCCAAAGTGCCCTTTTGTTGAGGCAACTTTTTTTTTTATTAATTTTTTTTTTATGTGTGTGTACATGCAGAGTCCTGTCTGTGCCCCTCAACAATAATATTTAACTATTAATCACATTTTTACTAAATAAAAGGATCTGGCTTGCATCAGTCACATGATCACCATTAACCAATGATCATCCTTGACGGTAAAGCGCTCTGGTTACTAGTGATGGGATTTTCGGCTCTTTTTAGAGAGCCGGCTCTTTTGGCTCCCAACCGGCTCTTCAGGTTGTTTTGTTGCTTTAATTAATTTATTATTAACAATAATACAAAATTATGCACAAAAGGTATTACTAATGTAAAAAAAAGTGGCTTTCTTTATATATGTTTATATATAAATATATGCGGTGGCCCCTAGAGAGCACGTACAAACTCCAAAAAGCACGTACAAATTCCAAAGGACATTTCTAGTGTTAACTGAACTTCCAAAACAGAGCTACCTAGATCACTTAAGTTACACAATTGAAAGCATATGTGTATTGTTTGTGTATTTTTACAGAAGCACTCATATATATTCAAATAATTTAAAAAAATGTTCATTTACCTTTTACTACCACACACCAAATCCAGTCGTTGGTACTTCCTGGCTTGTGTAGCCACTAGGTAACAAAAGCTCAACACTGCGCTGAGCATTCTGGAGCACTTCTGTTGTCTTTTGAACGTGCTCCGGAGTTTGTATGTTCTTCTGAGTTTTTACGTGTTTTGAAGTCTTTACGTGCTTTGGAGTTTTTACGTGTTTTGGAGTTTGTACGTGCTTCGGGGTCTGTACGTGTCCCAATTCGTCGACTCCTTCAAATGCGGCCGGGAAATGCGTCCTTCATTTCCCCGAATTTGAAGGATGGGTCGGGTGTGTCCTTCGTGGCCCACCATATCCCAGAATTCATAGCGCGGCCCAGCCAAATTTCAGCTGCCAACAATGGCGGCCGCTGCTAAGTTTTAAAATTAGTCTTATTACTCTTTCTGGGTCACAAAATAAACTTTTAACATATTTTAAGGCGAGAAAGTATCTGTGTAAATTACAAATATCCACTTGGTTTATCAAGACATCGCATATTTGCAAAAGTGTGCCGACGTTTTCGGACACGTCTGTTACCCACCCGCTCGATAGCAAGCCGGGGGGTTCAATGGTCTCAGCCGGCGAGAGGACTCCCGGCTTCATCGTTTTCAGACCCCCGCTCTTTCGCTACTCAGGTTAAACATGATATATAAGTCACTCGGATAACTTAAAAATGTAATTGTTTGCCTTTTTTCAGTGTTTTATTTGTTCCGGAGTAAATCGGTTTGGCAGAGATCAAAGTTATTAGATTATTAGATTAAATAAAACTTTATTAATCCATCGGGTGGGTTCCTCCGGGATTTTCACACAGCTGAATAAACGTTAAACAGAAAACTGATTAAACAGAAGTGTGAGACGGTCGAGAATTTATGCCAGTCTCCTGTTATATGTCCTGGAGCAGACGGCCGAGTACATTAAACTCCACTGACACAGCGGTGATGCAAATCTGAAGGCTAGACCGTCCCATTTCACAGCCTCGCACTTCCGGGCTTCTCGGTCTTTGAAGAACCCGGCCCACGTAGACCGCGAAGGCCGGGTCCTCCGAAGGATGCAGTCGACGTTTGGGACACAGCTACAGACTAATGCTGGGCTTGCACTGCGTGAATTTTGAGGCGATTTTTCATTAGCAATTTAGCAAAGTTGATGGTGGTGGTTTGCGTGTCTGTGTGAGTGAAAGACAGAGAGGGAGAGCGAGCGACAGAATTTCTGTTATAACCTTCATTTTATGGACGCACAGTGTGAGCACTCAGATCGCATCAGAGCATCGGGCCATATAGTGTGAGACCCTGCATCGTGACCTATGAACTTCTAACCCCTGCGAGTCAATCGTGCAGTTTGAGCAGAAGCTGAATAACCCGACTGAAAAAATCGCACAGTGTATGCCCAGTTTAAGGCGATAAAACCAGTAAGTAGGTGTACAGCGTACACTGTAGTGTATAGCACACAGGAGTATTAGCTTATTACGTACACGTTGGTAAGTTGTCTTGGGCAACTGACGAATTGAAACAAATGAGCGTGCTGTGTGTGCAACAGTGCGACAAACTTGAGGCTGTCATGGGTCTGTAGCTCTGTCACCGTTTTAGGGAACATATTTAGTTTTAAAGTAAGTTACAGGGCTTTTCCTGCCTTTCTGGAGGGCTTATATTTCACTAAAATGATCTAATATGCATGTCCACATAATTATGGATTATTATAATTATAATATTTAAGAAAAAACACACTGTATTTTAAAGATCATACATTAAGAAATAGATTATATTAGATTTATATTTTAAATATGACAAAAATCTTATTTTACAGCAGCAAAATTATTGTATCTCTACAGTTTAAACATTTAATAAAATTTCTGCTGTAGAGAGTGGATAGTCAAACATACATTATTTGATATTTATTATTTATTTTTGTATTCTTTTTACTTTATTATTATAGCACTAGAAATAAATAATAAGGGAAGGATTCTGGATCAGCACCATGATGCAAACTTGTGGCCATAGTATATACAGTATTCTGAAGAAGGTCTACAAAGTCACTGTATATACTTGCTTGTATGTGTTGTATGTGTATAGATTTTTTTAAATTACTACTCATTATATAACATTGTCCAGACATGCCTGGTAAGGACATGAGGAGGAAACAGTAGGAGCTGTGTGAGGATACTAAAGGCAGTGGATCCCTCAGCAGCTGGATTACAAAGAGCACAGGTAACATTAACACATGTACCAGTTTTTGGAGAGGTATTCCAGTATAAAAATAATAATAAGCACAACTGGAATGTTTTGCTTCTATAACATTTTTCCATCATCATTTTATTATAGATTGAGGGCAAGAGTTGTTAAGTGTGGATAATCAAATAATGTCATCATCATCATCATTTATTTATATAGCACTTTAAAAACACACCTGGTAGACTAAAGTGCTGTACAATACAAATATAAATATAGTAATAAGATAGCAGAAACCAGACATAGCAATAAAATTAATTAAAATGTCAGTTACCCCCAGAGCAGCCAGGGAGTAAAAATAGGTTTTAAATAAGGACTGGCACTGATGTAGCCTGTCTAATATGGAGAGGAAGGTTATTCCAAAGCATCGGTGCTGCAACACAGAACGCTCGGTCTCCTCTAAGTTTCAGCCGTGACTTTGGGACCGAAAGCAACAACTGCCCAGCTGACCGAAGGGAACGAATGGGACATGGGGCTTCAACAAGTCAGACAAATAAACAGGTACCAGACCATTTAGAGATTTAAAAAACAATAAAATGACTTTAAAACAGATCCTAAATTCAATTGGAAGCCAGTGTAGAGAGGCCAAAATCAGAGTGATGTGGTCAAATAGTTTATTGCAATAGCAGTTTGTGCCTTGTTCTCAGATGGACAGCAAGTTGAGAGTGATAGATGAGATGAGGAAATAGAAGGAGGAAGAGAGGCAAAGAGTGATTCACAGGCAGAGCCGAGTTTATTTCTCACAGTTTTTTGTTGCCTTATGGTTCCAAGCGCTGTCACCAATCTTTGCATTTTGTTATTATCTCATGACACTTGTTTAATCAGCTACTATCTCTATGGACTTTTTGATGGACCCCTCAACAGCTACATTGTACCCATCAGGTAAAACATAGGCTACGTTTGCTTTGCTTTGTCACCACCTCACAACAGTGATATAGTATGATGGGATTCCATATTAGATTCTTGATGAATGTGTGTTGTTGTTATTCAGTCTGGTTCAATGTGCCCCTTTTTAACTTTGAGCACCCGCCCCTTTAAACCTCTCTGCACAGCCCTGCTCTGCTTAGACCACCCTCTGCTTGTATGTGTGTAAAGGGTCCAACTTCACACTTTATTGTCCCCAATGGGAAATTGATTTGCAGTTTGTCCATACACAGAGAGACAAAGCCCAAAGAAACAGACGCACACACACACAAAGCCCAGAGAGAACAGCCCAAATTTTATCATCAACGAAGTACAATGTGCAATAGTGATGGCAACAACACTTATGGTTTAGTGTTATTAACCATGATAGTTGCAGGTACAAAAGACACTCTATGTCTCCACTGTAGGCACTTTATACTGACGACCCAAGGGAAGCAGCTGAAAATCATTAAAGAGAGGATGGTCTGAACACAAAAGGACAGAGGCTGCCTTCCTCAGCACCTGCCTGTTATTAAAGTCCACAAGTTGGACCTGAGACTTCCCTGAAATCTGACCAGCCAGTTTAACCAGATTACTCGTCTTATTGTTCAAAGACACAATAAGATAAAACATTTAAATCTCTCAATCTCCTTAAAAAGTACAGTTGTTGTTGAACCTTTGTCACTGTAGCAGCACGATGTGACTCAAAGGACAGAGCCTTATTGAGAACAACCCCCTAATACTTACAAGTGTCAGTGCCAGTTCAATGGCTGCACCATTTACTACTGTTAATGCAGGTTGGGAGGGATGTCTTCCTGAAGTCATTATAACCATGTCCTTAGTTTTCAAGCTGTTGATCTTTAAGAATCACACAAAGAAGCAAACTCATCCACAACAGGCCGATGCGAATAGTCTACACTATGAAGGAGACTTACAATGATTGTATCATCTGTATATATAATGAAATGCCTGTTAGCCTGTGTACTGTGAAAATTGTTAGTGTACACAATATATAGTAGGGGAGAGAGACAACAACTCTGCAGTGAACCAGTAGAAGAATTCAGGTGTTTGGAAAAACAGCCGTTTACTCTCACACACTGAGATCTGTCAGTTAAAAAGTCTAAAATCCAACCGACAAGCTTAAAATCAAGTTTAAACTGGTTAAGAAGTTTATCAGCTAAAAGATGTGGCTGGATAGTATTAAAAGCGGAAGAAAAATCAATAAATAAGAGCCGAGCATGAGCTTTGGCCCCATCCAGATGGTGATATAGGAAATTAATTAAGGTAACCACAGCATCATCAACACCCCTACAAGGCCTGTATGCAAATAGTAGTGGATCAATAAGCTCTTCTACCTGCTGCAGAATCTCCTTCCTGATAAGTTTTTCAAAGGACTTCATCACTAACGATGTTAAAGCGACAGGCCTAAAATCATTTAATGATGTAGGTTTAATTTTTTCTCTGGAACCTTCTGTTGTTGAAGTGATAAAAAAAGATGTAAGAAAAGATGCTGCATAATTGCTCAGCTCATTATTAGACCCTGGATTTTTATTAGTCTTAGTCGTTTTAAAAAATTTCCACCCTTCTTTCATGAAAGAACAAATCTTGCAGGGCTCTGGTGCTCTCTTTTAACAAATCCAGTGTTTTACTAAAATTATAATTATCATTGAATCTCAAATAAAATTTATTCAGCTCATTGGCCAACTCTTGGTACAGTCACTGTGACAGTGACCAGTCGTGTGTTTCATGCCTGCCCAGGCAACCCCTAAGCTGTTGCTACCCATCTCAGCCTCTACCTTATTCTTGTATTTTATTTTGGCTTTTTTTTTATTATTTCGGATCTGAAATCCTTCCTAATTTTTCTTACCTTAGAGATATTCCCTTCAATAAAAGCTCTGGAAATGTACTATCCCCTACTCTATTACACCATCGCTACCACCCTGAACCACTGACAAAAGGCAAGATTAATGTGTCCTTTCAAAACTTACACCAAATTTTGACCCTAGCTTTCAGCAGAAATCATGAGTTATCAGACTAGGCAATACTTTTCCAATCTTCTATTACTCAATTGTAATGATAAGCCTGTACAAACTTTGATCAACAGTTTCTGAGAAACTCCAAAAAGCCTGTATGCTACCGACAACCAGCTGAAATTAAAAGTAATTTAAAGTTAACTTTCTTCATTATTCTTTTGTTGTGTTTAAACTCCAAAAGGTCATCTCACCCATATGTAAATGGCTAAATCCACTGAGTTGATGCCAGATGGTTAGGTGATTCAGCATTTCGATGAGCAGTTGAACAGGTGCAGCTAATGGAATGGCCTGAGAATGTATATGCAAATTAGATAGCTAGATTGATTGATTGATTGATTGATTGATTGATTGATTGATCGATTGACTAACAAAAACTGTAATAAAACAAAATGAAATAAACAAAGTGACAACATAAGAAACATTAGCGTGAAAGCCAGAAAAATTGCTCAGAGACAATATTTATAAATATGTAAATATTATTCTGGAAACATTAAGAAATCATGATTTCGTAGCTGTAAAATTGCTGAATTTCTAAATTAAACAAAAGTTTTAGTTAACAAGCTTTTTTTTTTCAAAAACTAACAAAGATACTCACTTTTATCCCCAGTTTAAGTCAGATTCAGAAACTGGTGAAAGTAAAACATGAATGTTATGCCAGTATAGAGAAAATACTGAAAATATACCCAGTACAAGCAGAATCTAAATACTTGATTAATCACAGACAAAGTAATGTGGCCACAGACTGTAAAGCAGTAACTAACTAAAATAAATTTAATAATGCAATATATTACAAGGTTACAAAATATAACAACATAGCTCAAATAAATACAAATAGCTCTAATTATAAATACCTCAGTATAGTACACAAAAATATAATATAATCAGAAAATGTGTGATATATTCAGGAACAAATTAATTTTACTGTAATAATTCCAAACAAAATATAATATAGGTATAATCAAAAGAATTTACTGACTTATGATAACAGCCCTGATTTTATTTCACAAACAATTAATTTAAACTATTATTAAAATAAATATTAAATTAAAGTAAATCTACATTTTCTAAAGACTTACCGACGAAAGGTTACATGAACAAGTAAGCCAACCTCTGCTTACTCAGAGGTTGGCTTACTTGTTAAATGTAGGGCCAAAGTCCTCCAGTAAAATTGTTTTTACTTCCATATTTGTGATGTCTAATCTTCTTCAAGCTTAGTGCTTGAAGATTTAACTTGACCTTGGTGCTCTTATCACAAACTCTATGGCATGATAGAGAAAATAAATTCCACCTTATAAGACTATCGTTACACCCCTTTTACTTTAAAAGGTTCAATGTTCATTTGATCAGTAAAGGTGAGCAATGATATATGTACTGAGGAGTGTAAAATGGCTGACTAACAACAGAGGGCAGAGTGGAACTAACAAAAAGGAGAAGGGAGAGGAAAACAGCCATTACTGAATGTTATAATGTGGAGGAATGAAGATTAGTTCTCGATAGTTTTTATCTTGGGTTCAGTCCGCTGTGTAGTCAATTGCCCCCCCATTAGTCCAAGTATCTTTGTTTTGAAATGCTCGAGTTGGAACTCTAAAAACAAACAAACAAACAAAAATAACAATAAATAATTAATTATTTAATTAATAAAATAATTTTATTCACCAAAAATGTAGCAAATAGCCATAGAATGTGTCACATCTTTACAATACTTACAATACTTACAAGTTACAAAAGCAACATCAGCAATACAGTAAACAGGAAGAGGAAGTCCCAACCTACATTCTGCCTTTGTTGTATTTCAGTCTAATGTTCTCACAGTCAACAGTAACGCATTATGAAGGTTGCAGCTCTCAGCATCCGACTTTGTAAGTACTGATTCTACCACTTAATCATTCAATAGCAATCACGTATGTCTGATGCACAAAATTCCATTTGTCTCTTCAGTAACTGCTGTTTTAGTCCTGATGGCCGTACAAGCTGACCACAGTAACTTTTCTGGTGAGTAAGAAGCAGTTACTTCCTGATATAAACTTAAATTTTGGATTTCAACTATCTTCAAAACTGTTTGAAGCTCTGAAACTGTAGTCTTTAATGGTCTGGATTTTTTAACACAAACAGTCCTGAGTCCTGAGTCCTAGGTCCTGCCTAGAAAGTAATGTCACTGCTTCACAATCTAACAAAATGTACACTTTTATTTTTATTTTTTTTTGTAATACCAACACATTTTGAAAGATTTTTCTTCTTGTTTTAAGAACAGATAATTCATTTGATTGCGTTCCTTCTTCATATCTCTGTCTCAGGTGCAGTTTTTGCTCGCGTTGTTCCAGACAGGCGTCAGTTCTTTGAATACGATAATGTCTCTGTATATTGTGAGGAAGATAACAGCATCAGTGAATGGAGCATGAAGTGGAAACCTCATAAAATAACAAACTCTTCCCTCACATTAAACATATCAGCATCACCCTGCACAATTTATCCCATCTTTGAAAGACACAGTGGAGAATACTGGTGTGAAAATGAAAAGGGAGAACGAAGTGAGATTGTGAACATTTCTGTCACTGGTATGTTGGGTAACTTTATGCTTTATTTATATTTATATGCTACTAGCCTTGCTAATGTCCACTGACAGCATATGGCAACCTTTGTTTAAAATATCAAGATGAATATGAAGCACATTGTTTATACTCAACAATGCACTAATACTTAATATGATTAACAAGAGATACAAAAGTAGATAAGAGGTACAGAATAAAACCTATTAACCAGCAGAGTCTAAAATAATCCATGTTAACTCACTATTGGAGATTTGCCGCATTAATGCAGTTATGGCATTAACATCATTTTAATGAGATTAACACTGACAACACTGGATAAAATATATTTTCACTTCCCAGCTGGTTTTGTAATCTTGGAAAGTCCAACCATCCCTGTGCAGGAGGGAAGTGAGGTGACCCTTAATTGTACAAACAAGAAAACTCAGTCAGAACACATAACTGACTTCTACAAAGATGGTATATCTCTTGGGACCCAGTATCAAAGCAGCATGACCATCAAAAATATCTCCAAGTCTGATGAAGGACTCTACAAGTGCAGCATATCTGGAGCTGGAGAATCACCAGAGAGCTGGCTAGCTGTTATAAAACAAAGCAAAGGTGATTTAGATCATATATATCCCTGTTTTGTTTGTTTTAATTTGTCTTTGTCTTTTTCTTAAATTGCTTTAATATCTTCAATGCAGCCTTCCCAGTGCCTCACAAAGAGACTGATCTTTCACACAGTCACTTCCCTAAAAAAGACATTCTGCTGTGGACTGTTATCTGTGCTTTATCGGCGGCTATGTTGCTGCTGCTGGTGGGCCTACTTCTTCATAAGAGGCACAAAGGTATAGAAAATTTGTCTTACAAACTTTATTAGCATACTATTTCAAATATAAGCAAATCTTTGCCTGATTGTAATAGATCAAAACAAGATTAGCAGGATTGCTAATTCTTCTAATGTATTAGCTGCTGACTTTGATTATTAGGCATCTTTACATTAACCTTGACCTATTGTATTTCCTATCACTCCTCTGCTCTTTCTTTCAGTATCAGCCTGTTTTTCATCAGTACAGGTTTCACACTCAGAGGAAGACAACACCGGTGAGAAACTGCATCCTTGTTCAGTGGAATGTTACTAATGCATCTCCATGTGAAAAACACAAAATTTGAACTTCAGAAATGCCCAAACCACTTTGTCATATAGGGGTAGGATCAAGACAAAAGGCCAATGTTAGAATCATATATAATTTAATTTAAGTTTAGTGTTATTTTATTATCAATGACAATTATTTTGTTAGGCCAATGCCATATTTTCTCTTTTTTCAGCAGCTTGGCAAGCCTACAATTCCATAGTACCCTATGAACGGCCCTCTTGCACTTTCAAACCTGTAGAAAGAGATGAGTGTAAATAAGAAAGATGCATTTAAGGTAGTCTTATCAGAGGAGGAAAATAAAAATAAATAAATAAATCAAGTTAGGACATTCAATCTGAGGTTCCAAGCATACAAAAAGTTAAATCACCAACAGTCAAATCTGTGTAACGTCAGCCAAATCTGAGCAAAGTTCCCACATGACTCATTCAGAATCAGCCAAATTCCTTCTATAGTAACTAGTATAATAAAGCCATACAAAATTGATCCTCATGCTATGCACATTTACAGAATCACAGGCCCTTCAAAGAACAGAGGTATGTTTCAAAATGTAGCACTTTTGATTCATATATTTTGAGCATTTTGAAATCCTCATAATTTATCAAGTGCAGAAACTTATATTTAACTGATGCCATTTTTATCATTTCACGCCAAAGTTGTTACACTTATTTGTCAAGTGTCCCTCACACAGGGAATATATATCTACTTACAGCGCAATGGAAAAAAAAATAAAACAAAACAAAAAAAAACAAAAACATGCAGTTAACAAATACTGAGATTGTGAACAGAAGGATTTAAACAATTTCTATATCAAAATCATTTGGCAATTTAACAAAGACAAACGTGTTTGAGTCATAGTTTAATGACTGGAGGCATTACAGATTAGCCACCTGGAAATATTTAGGGTCATTAAAATTCCAACATGACTATTTGTATTAAAAGGCTTAAAAATAGTCATCCAAATACTGTCTGTTTCTAAATTTACTGTCTACCTATCTTCCCAATGTTAGTATGTAACACTATAATGCAAACTTCTGACATGACACCCTTTTTTTTTTCAAGGCCAACAAGACAAGAACACCACTGACCCAGATCAAGCGGCATATGCCGTGGTCAGAAAACAAAGGAAAAAGAAAAGTAAAGTTTTAGTAGTCCTTTATACTTTATGCCTAAATGAATTAAATACTTAAATAAATAACAGCATGTGACAAAGAGCATTTTAGTGTTTAGGTTTTATCTTATATTTGTTGTTAGATGGAGACACTTCCACTGATCCAGACGATGTCCTCTATACCACTGTTAAAAACCACTGGATGAAAAAAGGTACCCAAACACACGCACACACATTTATATCTATATCTATATATATGTGACATGTTTTACAAATGGAAAGAAAAATAATTTCCAATCTGTTCTGGTCATCTTAGTGTGATGACCAAATGAAGTTTCTGGGATTTTGTTACCTAGACAATTAAACATGCATCAAGAAAGAAAAAAGTTTCTTGATAAACAGATACCGTTGTTTCCAACACAGAACCAGAAGTGTCCAGAGAAGACAGTAATCCATGCCGTCAAGAAGAGAATGTCATCTATTCTTCAGTCAAGGATGTTCAGCCTCATACATAGTTTGCTAGACTTATAGTAAACCATTATCTAAGGTTACCGTATGTAACATGGTAACCTGTGTCACAAATGAAAAAAATTAGAAAGATAGAAAAAAAAGGACAAAATGATCACTAATAATGTTATTTTGAAAAATCAGTCTTAACTGTCATTACAGGTATCATCCCATAAAGATAGCCCCTCCCCCAAATGGCACATTAAAGTTCTTTTATATTTATGTTGGAAATTAATTTTATCTGCCTATGGACTTTTTAAGAATGTCAGCATTTTTGTAAGTATCTCTTTCTCCAGTCATTGTAATTTTAAATAGCATCAATAAAAGAAAAAGAAAGCAAGTACTGGGGTTTTGTTTTTTGTTTTTTATTAGCAGTTATTATAGTGCAAGGTTTTATTGAACACTGGTGTCACAGGACAGTGTTTGGAATGGACTGAAATGAACTTTACTGACATTACTATCCACCACATCACTCCTGTCCTGCATCAGCTTCATTGGCTCCCGGTCAAATATCGTATCAATTTCAAAATACTCTTGTACACATTTAAAGCTATTCATCATCTCTCTCCTCCATATCTCTCTGATCTGGTTAACATCACCGCCCCATCTCGTTGTCGCAGATCTTCTTCTTCCCTTTCACTCTCCGTCCCCTCCCCCCGTCTTGTCACCATGGGGAGCAGGGCTTTCAGCTGCTCTGCTCCTTGACTCTGGAATTCCCTACCTCCTGATTTAAGAAATATCTCTACTTTCTCTCTCTTTAAGTCCCAACTCAAAACCCACTTGTTCAAAATAGCTTATCCCACATAACCTCTCCATTCAACTATTTTAAATTTGTTTATGTCTTATGCTTTTATGATTGTGTAAACTCCTTGCTTTTATGTTGCTTTTTATTCTACTGTGTACAGTGACCTTGAGTGTTTTGAAAGGCGCTTTCAAATAAAATGTATTATTATTATTATTATTATTATTATTATTATTATTAATTCATTCCTAACCTAGTCATATTCATTCCTCAAAGATCAGGATTTCAGGAAGTACAAAAAGTACAGAAACCACTGGAGAGCCAAAGATATTTCACTTCATAATAAAGTTCTACTATCATTTCCTCAAGTTCAAATAATTATGTCCTCTTTCTGAAATACTCATATTGAAAGTATGTTTCAGTAGTAAAACTTCTGCATTTTGTTACAGATACATGCAAACTTACCACGTTCAGTAATGGCTGGGGGGGGGGGGGTTAGTGTGTGAGTTAGTGGGACAGTTGACCTAGACTGAAAACCCGCCACACATACATACTGCCTTTATATTGGTCTCTGTCTCAGTCACATTAGTGTCAGTTAAACCACTTTGTCTTACTTGCTCGGTTTGTCAACGTGGCTGAAGATGCTGTGCATATGAACACAGCTGCTACCTCTTTTTACATACATTCACTGTGGTTAGCTACTAACATAGTGTGCACTACTTTTATATTTTCTCACTAACATATTAAACCACTGACATCTCTTAGAATACACCCTGTCGAATGCAGCATTGTATGTCTGAAACACTCATACTCAAATTAAGTTCAACCTGAGGTAACTGACACATGAACTCACACTAGCTCATGCACTGACACTAGTACTTAATTTAATGAAACTGAAGGTCACTGATGGCTCAGTGCTTCTCCCTAATTATCCATCCATCCATCCATCCATTCGCTTCCGCTTATCCTTTTCAGGGTCGTGGGGGGCGCTGGAGCCTATCCCAGCTGTCATAGGGCGAGAGGTGGGGTACACCCTGGACAGGTCGCCAGTCTGTCGCGGGGCCAACACACAGGGACAGACAACCATTCACACTCACATTCACTCGCACATTCACACCTAGTGACAATTTGGATTATCCAATTAACCTACCCCCACAAGCTGCATGTCTTTGGACGGTGGGAGGAAGCCGGAGTACCCGGAGGGAACCCACGCAAACACGGGGAGAACATGCAAACTCCACACAGAAAGACCCCGGCCTGATGGTGGAATTGAACTCAGGACCTTCTTGCTGTGCGGCAACAGTGCTAACCACCGTGCCACCCCCCTAATTATTTTTCAACAAATTTTCCATGTGTGGGACTAATAAAGCTTATCTTATCTTATCTTATCTTATCTTATCTTATCTTATCTTATCTTATCTAATGAGCCACTGTGGGGAGTTATACATAAGACAGACATTAAACATGCATGAGTCTTTTGGTTTTGAGTGGTGTGTACAGCTCCACAAGCAAATTAGCAGCAGTTTATGGGATGCAGAATCTGGTCAGTTTATATTTTGGGCCATCATGTGACTCCAGAAATTTCACATTGGTAGATTTGCTTTGACAACTGTAATACAAGACCAGGCCATGGTCACAAATTGGCAGTAATCAGAGTTGTTTGGGACAAGAGCATGGAGCCCCAGGTGACACTTCCGTTTCAAATGGTATATACCAAGCAAGCAGTCTAAATATGGCATAAAGAAATGCATAACACCTGATTCCAGGACAAATTATGCCTGAAGTATGCAGGTTTGTAATGGGAAACCTGCAGACGGTGTTCCTGAAAAGATCCAAGTGAGGGTTGTGGTTCTGAAGATGATTGCAGGTCTCAGGGACATAAGAAAATATGATAATCTTTTCATGTTCTGGGTGTTTCTAAACAAATGTCCTTCATAATTTGACCCAAAGTAACCTGTGGTAATCAGTATAAACTGTGTCATAAGCAATATAACCCAGAAATTGTGTTTCATTTAGAACCCAAATTTAAGGACAAATTCATGAGACATACAGGCAATACACACCAAGCAGAAGTTCAAAATGTGTAATCCTCACAAGAACCTAAGCTGAAAAAAGGAACTGGACCATGACACCATGCAAGAGTAACATTGATTGTATTATATACAATGACCAGGCATAAAAATAGGACCATCTGCCTAATATTACCCATTTTCCTGCCAAAACACCCCTGACCCATTGCAGCAAAAATATTAGCAAAAGATTCTGTAAATCCTGTAAGTTACAAGATGGGGCCTCCATGGATCAGACTTTTTTGTCCACAGATGCTTAGTTGGATTGTGATCCTGGGCATTTGGAGGCCAAGTCAACACATCAGACTTGTTGCTGGGCTGATAATTTTGATAATTGATAATTTTCCTTATCCTCTGGTGTCCGTCTCTGTGCAGAGGTGTCATCCTCTAACCTGTTTAACTTACCTGGAGCTAATCCTTGGCAATCTACAGAGGGTACTTATGACCAGCATCACCAACTCTTCAGTACCAGTTCATCAGCTTACCCATGTTGGTAACAGGCTCTCTGTTCTCATTCTATGACCAAGTTTTTGTATACTTACCTTTATCTCTTTGTGCTACAGTTCCCTTGTCAAGCTACTGCTCCACTTCACAGCTGTGCTCGCCATTCACATGCTGGTCAAACTCTTACTGGATTCACACCACCGAACTCCATGTTCTGTTTCCTTGGATGGATATCTGCACCACATATACCTGCCTGCCTCCCTGCCACTGACGTTCAAAGGGAACTCTGGAATTCAGGTCACCTGGACATACAGGTTTTGATTCCACTCACGGGCACAGGGAGGAGAGAGACGGGGCAGCGGGGGATTCTCTGCCTGGCTGGAGCGGCATCTAATGACGAGCTCGCAAAATAAAACAAATGTTTTTAAAAAAAAACAACAACACAAAAACACCATACATTATGATATAGACTTAAAATTTGCACCTATGTATGTCTTGAGGAATTTCCTTTGTCTGTAAGGCATATAAGACATGCACAATTGCCCCCATCTTTAGAGACTGCTTAGGTGCTTGCCCGGAGCGTTTCTCCATATTGCAATGTGTTTATTAAAACCCACTTAAAAGAATGCTCACAAAGTGTTTTGCAAGATATATTTAAAACTTCGATAACACTATCACTCACATATACGTGAAAAGTGAGCACGAGGGCCCTTGGTGTGCCTGCTTGCTGCTGTGTCTCACACACAACATGGCAAAATGAGTAGGGGGGCGGACTGCTTCCAAATAGTGGACATTGTCTTTGTCTACATATTTATCATGTTTACTGTTTTATTTCGATAGTCCCTGTCCTGTGTCCAGTGTCTGGTTTTGCTTCCCCTTCTCTCACTAGGTCTGATTACTCCCAGTCTCCTTCTGTGTCTCATTCTGTGAGTAGAGACAACGCCAGTCTCTCTCCGATTCTTTTTGTCTTGGTAGAGATCATGCAGAGATGTTTCCAAGTTTCACAGAATCCTTTTATTACCCATTTTTACCCATCTGGAGATCAGCACACTGCAGTCCTATTCTAAAGGCTGATCTGAATAGTTTCACACGACAGTTACAACCTCTGGTCTCCTCCCCCTACAGTAAACACCCCCACAATGGAAATACACTGGTACAGTGGCCAGTGGTGCTGACATCCTAACCCCCATCTCCTTTAAAGGTAGTGTCCATTGGGAATTGTCTGCCCCTCACCCTCCATAACTCTTGCTACTGTCCTGGGGGTGGGGGTTGATTGTCCTCCTCCCCTGCACCCGAGTTCTTTTCTCCAAAAGTTTATTCTGTTTATCTGGACATAGCATTTTCAGTGGGAGAAACGTTTCATCACTCATCCAAGTGACGTCTTCAGTGTTTTCCTTGCTCTTTGTTGTGTTTTTCCCTCCGAGTGCCCTGTAATCCTCATCCCTAGTTTCTAGTTTTCTTGCTTCCCATTTCTTAGTTATTAGTTTCCAGGTTCTAGTTTGTTTTGTTTTTGCAAGTTTATTGTATGGAGAAATTTACAGTCTAAAGATTCAAGATTTTTATTTGCCATTTGCACACAGGACTAGGGATGGGTATCGTTTAGGTTTTATCCGATACCAGTACCAAACCGGTACTTTTGAAACGGTGCCGGAGCTTAAACGGTGCTTGGACCGGTGCTTAAAGAATGGAGAACACAAAATCGGTCCAAAAACCTCTCATGTTCAGCTGTTTTTTTTGTAAAAAGATAACAATGTTAACAATGAGAGATGTGCAAAGCTGGTAGAGACATACCCTAAAAGACTGGCAGCTGTAATTGCAGCAAAAGGTGGTTCTACAAAGTATTGACTCAGGGGGCTGAATAATTACGCACACCCCACTTTGCAGTTATTTATTTGTAAAAATGTTTGGAATCATGTATGATTTCCGTTCCACTTCTCACGTGTACACCACTTTGTATTGGTCTTTGACGTGGAATTCCAATACAATTGATTCATATTTGTGGCTGTAATGAGACAAAATGTGGAAAAGTTCAAGGGGGCCGAATACTTTTGCAAGCCACTGTAAATTAAGGCCTGACTGTGTCATGAACTTAGGAGTAGATCTTAGGAGACCCTCCCCAGTTGAACTGTGAAAGTAAGACAAAGAGGAGTTAATGCTGAGTGGAAATTCCCCAGAGGATACCTGTGTGGGGGTCTCAACATTTAACTGGATGACTGTGGTCTGGAGGGGAGATGGTATTTATGGCCCCTAGGAAGAGACACACACCCACAGTGTTTTAACTGATATACTCACACATCCACATGCACACTCACTCACGTGCACGCACATACCAGGTATGCACACACAGTCACTCACGAGCACTCACATAGACATGCGGGTATGCGCACACACAGGCACTCATGTGCTCGTGTACATAGACACAGACACAGAGTTGGCAGCACACTGTGGGGGATTTATGATGGGGTCGCCTCTATAAAGCTGCCTGGAACTAACAAAGGGGTGAAGATTGTTTCAGAGGGACACCGGCCTCGTCTTCCCTTCTAGAAGTGCATGCTTAAATGAAGATGAATAAAGATTTTGTAAAAATAACTACTGAGTTCCGGTGCCGTTTCTGGATCCCTCGACGAATAAAGAACCGGGGTAAAAACTGATTTCGTAACACTCCTCTTCGGGTTCTTGGGGGATGTTACTAACTCCGGGTCCGATAACAGGCACCACACCCGCAGTAGATGTGCCGGTGTGAGGTCTCGCAGCAAGCTATCAAATACGGCGCATTTGTTGGCTTTTAACAAAATGCTATACGTCGCCAGGTGTTTCATCAGATTCGAGGAGTTACCTCCTTTCCACAGTATCACCATAAAGCACTTGTTGCAGGCTGCTGAGTTTGCATCTTTTGCTGTGAAGTACAGCCAGAGTTTGACCGCTTCGCCTTGGGGGTTTTTAATCTGTAGCTCTGCTCTAAAAGAACGTGCGTACCTGGGCCCGCCTACTACGCTTGCAAAGGTAAAATGATTGGCTAGAATCCAAAGTGTATGACATCTCAGGAAAAAAAAGCACTGAAATAAAGCACCAAAATGTGCGCTGCTTTTCGGTCTGGTTACTACCGTTTATGTCAGAACCGGTGCTACCGGTACCCATCCCTACACAGGACCAACAGTCCATGCACATTGGAATTCTTGTACAGAGCTTTCCAGGACAAGTCACACTTTTTACAGTATAAAGACAGAGCAGTTAAAAAAAAGAAAGATAGAAATAAAGTGAGGAGTGGAGCGATCATATTATTTGCTATATACAAGAAAAAAACTAACTGTACAGAGAATTTGTAATACACTTCCAAGTATTGCACTCATAATATTGCACATTTTTCACAGATCTGTTACACAAGTCTGTTGTGAGTATATTGCACATTGGTCAGTGAACCGATTGTTCATTCAAAATGAGGTTAAGTAGTGCTGTGGTATTTTAAGTGTTCTGTGTTTTTTGTTTGCCATCAGTCTGACTGGCGTATTCAGTGTTGTGTGAATATTTCAGTATTTGTGTTTTGCCAACAATCCGACAGTTGCAGGGAAGAAGCTATTAAAGAATCTTGTTCTGTGTCTGATGATGCTGTCCGCTCTTTTGTGTCTGAGATTGTATCTGCAGTTTTTGTGCCTGAGCAGAGAATGAGCTGGGTGGTGGGAGTCCCTGATAATTCTCTCTGCTCTTTTTTGGCAGCGTTGTATATACAGAAGGTCCATGGAAGGAAGTTTTGTTCCTATAATCCTTTCCGCAGACTTTATGACTCTTTGCAGAGCCTTCCTCTCTCTCTCTGTGGTGTTTCCATACCAGACAGTGATGCCTGCGGAGAGGATGCTCTCTATCAGTCCTCTGTAGGCCTAAGTGAGAGGACGGTGGTTCATGCCGGCTTTCCTGAGCAGCCGAATGAAATAAAGCCTTTGCTGGGCTTTTTTCACTGTTGCTGTGGTGTTGAGAGTCCAGCTCAGGTCTGATGCAACCTGCAGTCCCAGGAATCAGGAATCAGGCCTTCAGTACTCTGGGAGGAACTCCATCGGGTCCCACAGCCTTGTGGGGGTTCACCTTTTTCAGAGCTTTCAGTACCCGTGTGTGTGTCACCTGGAAGACAGTTTCTCTGGGGTCACATGGAGTCAGTGTTCAGTCTGTCAAACCTGGCATAGAAGGTGTTGAGGCTGTCTGGGAGGGTGGTGTCTCTGGGGTCTGTGGTTGTTGTGGTTCCCCTGTAGTTTGTGACAGCTTCAGTTCCCTGCCATAAGCTGTGTGTGTTGTTGAGATAGTAGCCTTCAAGTTTTTTTGAGTGGGCCCTCTTTGCTGCTCTGATGGACTTCTGCAGTTCGTAGCGGGCTCTCTTGTACTCCACCTGATCTCCTGCCTTGAAGGCCTCCCTTCTCTCCCTGAGTTTCAGTTTAATGTCTCCATTAAACCAGGGTTTTTGGTTGGGGAACCTATGCACAGTCCTGGGAGGGGCACAAACAGACGTACACCAGTTTATGTAGTCGCTCACAGTCTCTGTGTATTCGTGGATGTCGTTAGCTGCTCCTTTGAAGATGCTCCAGTCTGTGGTCTCTAAGCAGCCCTGCAGGCTGGCTTTTGAATTATCAGTCCAGGTGTTAATAGTCCTGACTGTGACTGGGTTTGTCTTGAGCTTTTTGTTATAGGTGGGTTTTAGCTCGATTGCCAGGTGGTCAGACTTTCCAAAATGAGGTTTTGGTTCAGCTGAGAAGGCATTTCTGATATTGCTGTAGCAGTGATCCAGTATTTTATTTCGCCTGGTGGGGAAGGTTACAAACTGATGTAGTTTAGGCATAGTTTTCCTGAGATTACAATTATTAAAGTCTCCCAGAACAATTACAGCAGTGTTTGGGTGTTTATTTTTGCGCTCGCTGATCATGTCATGCAGCTCCTTCAGTGCAGCCTCCTCCTTAGCGGAGGTGGGGGTATACATGACACTCACAATGATGCACTGCAGTTCTCTGGGCAAATAAAATGGCCTTAGCCTTAGAGTCAGAAATTCCACATTTTCAGAGCAGGATTTTGAAATGATCTTACAGTCAGTACACCATGATTGCTTGACAAGGGCGGCCGTTCCTCCTCCGCGGATCTTGCCGCTGTCCATAGCGCTTCGGTCTGCTCTGAAGACCGTGGCTTCAGTCTAAACAGTCTAAACCTGCCTCTTTTAATTCACCCTTGTGTCTCCGAGTCCTGTGTTTGGATTCAACATCCTGCCTGACACATTATGCCTTGACAAAAAGATACAGGTAATCAGATGTGCCATTGGATAATCACAGGTATTATGTATGACATGTATCCTGAAACAAGATACCATTAATTAGTAGAGATAGTAAAAACTTCTGTTTAAAATTGTTAGCCCCTTGGCTATGATAGTAAACAGCATACAGACAGTAGACACTGATGTGGTTAATTGACTCTCTGCAGGTGATGTTGTTGCTCTGTTCCTTTTCACAATCATTCTGCTGCTGACAGTATAGAGGTCATCCGATCCTCTGAGCATCTCTGTAGGTCCAGCCAAAAGAGGTCAGGGTCTGGATACCAGCCTGCAGGCATACAGTCTAATACCACTTCACTGGTGAATCGGCCAAACAGAGCTAACCTAACAACTATCAGGGAAACACTCACTGATGAGAGAAATGAGCGTCAGTGGAGGACAGACCAATTATTCTCTTTTTTTTTTTTTTTTTTTTTTTTTAAACCTGTCCCGTTTGGTTCTTTTGCCATCAGAATTATTGTCTAAAGGCGAAGAAAGATGCCCAACGGATTTACTTTACCAAATGGACCATCCCAGCCTTGCCGTAATGGTCCATTTGATTCACCTTTTATTGTTTATTTTATTTTCACTTGTTGAATACGGGACAGACTTGACTGGGGGAAGGAAAGGGGAGAAAGAAAGAGGGAAAGAAAAACAGCGGGGAAGAGGGACGGGGAAAAAGGGCAAAAAACCAAAAACCAACAGAATAAGCAGACAAAAAATACATATATCCATCACCTGGATCACCTGTTGAGAAAGAAAGAAGAAAGCAAGCAGAAGAAAACGAGAGTAATAAACATCATCACAATGATATATGGGAATATGACAGTAAATACTAAATATTAAACATTATTGTGCAGCACGTAAGATCGACAGCGCACAGTGTGCTTTGAGGTAGGAGCCAAAAAGGGTGTAGTTTGTGTGTGTGATCACCTGTGTGTACACCTGTGAGCATGGACGCGCTTGTTTTTTTTTTTTAAAAGGTTCCTTCATGTAATGATCGGCTAGAGGGTGTGGGGGGCCACTGCCCCATCCTCCAGGGCATGAAGCAGGTATGGAGGAGATCAAAACTCCAGACATCCAGAGGCCCCCAGAACACAAGAGACCAAGGAAGACCAACAGAGGGGCAGCTGCGCCACTATCCCAGAAAGAGCTGAGGAGAGTCCCAGATGAGGGGTCACTCAGCAGCCGCGGAGCAGAAGCCAGGGGGGTTGCAGTGACATGCCCGTGAGCTCCGCCGGCAGCCAGCTGTGCCAGAGTGACCGAGCCTCAGGCCGAGAGGCCGAGGGCACCCCACCCCCGAAGTGGCCCGAGCGAGCCCCAGGCTCCAGGCCCCAATAAGCAGCCACCAGGAGTGAGCCGGTGTGTACCTGGGCGCCCATCCCCGGACACAAAGAACCACCAATGCACCGATGTCTGAGGGCGTCTGCCACTGGCAGGGGAAGTGGTGGGGGAGATAGGCCTCCAAACCTTGGAGGGCCTGAGATGTCCCCAGAGAGGTGGCGTCTGATACCCAACCTGACATATAGACACAGACATACAGGCACACACAGATACACAGATATGTGGTTTTGTAACGTTTTGTAACGTAAACGCTGGAGCTCCTCTCAGCATCAACGCTGATCCATTCCCAGACAGAGATATACAAGTTTCTCTTTGACTGCAGCTGCCAATCAAAACTGTTATGATGACATCACAACCCAATTTAGCAGCATTATGGTACTAATTAGAATCAAACTTATGAGAAAGGAGACTCCTTGAACATAAAACAGCGTAATGAGAACTATTGATGCCGTGGCGTCAGTGTTGCCAACTCCTCAGTAAGGAAAATCGCTATTGGCTGTCCTAAAAGTCGCTAGAAGTCGCTAAATGATGTCATCGCCTAATTTGCATAATTGGTTACGCTAATGTAATTGGGTTTTTTTTGTTGTTTTTTTGTTGTTTTTTTTTGTCTGTCCCATTTGATTCTTTAGCCGTCAGAATTGTTGTCTGAAGACCAACAAGGATACCAAATGGATTTATTTTGCCAAATGGATCATCATGGCATTGCCGTATTGGTCCATTTGATCCAACTTTGTTGTTATTATTTATTTTATTTTCAGTTGTTACAGATGGGACAGACATGACTGGGGGATAGGAAAGGGAGAAAGAAAGAGAGGAAGGAAAAGAAAAACAGAAGGGAAAAGGGACAGTGAGAAAGGGCACTTACAAAGACAAAGAGAAAAAAAAAAATCTCCTGGATCACCTGTTGAGAGAAAAAGAAGAGAACACAAGCAAAAAAAAACAAACAAAAACAAAGCAACATACTAAACACAACACCATCACGTTAATCTAGCTAAGTGTGAGCAGCAGTAAATACTAAATATTGAAAGTTGTTGCGCAGCACGCAGGACAGACAGCGCACAATGTGCTTTGAAGTAGCAGCTAAGAAAGGTGTAGTTTATGTCTACGAACAGTGAACGCCCATGTGCACACCTGTGTGGATCAGCGCGCTTGTATTCAAAAGGTTTCCCCATGTAACGGTCTGCTAGAGGGTGTGGAGGCCCATAGCCCCGTCCCCCAGGGCATGAAGCAGGCATGGAGGAGATCCAGGCTCCAGGCATCCAGAGGCCCCAGAGTGCGAGAGCCCAAGGAGTACCACCGGAGGGGCATCCGTGCCACCCTCCTGGGAAGGGCTGAGGAGATCCCCAGACGAGGGGGTCACCCAGTAGCCACGGAGCAGAAGCCAGAGGGGGCTGCACTGGCGTGCCCGCCGCCTCTGCCGGCAGCCAGCTGTGCCAGAGTGAACCGAGTTGCAGGCCCCGAGGCCGGAGGCCCGAGGGCCCCCTTTGCCCCGGAAGAGGCCTGACCGAGCGACAGGCACCAGGCCCCGCCAAGTAGCCACCGGGAGTGAGCCGGTGCATACCTGAGCGCCCAGCCCCGGACACCAAGAACCACCAATGCACCAACCCCTGAGGGCATCAGTTACCAGCAGGGAGTGTGGTGAGGGGGGATAGGCCTCCACACTTGGAGGGCCTGGGAGTACCCAGGGAGGTGGAGTCTAAGACCCGACCTGACATATAGACACAGACAAACAGGCACACACAGACATAAACATGCTTTCCCACCCTCATGCACACATATACAAACACTCAGCACTCACCCAACGTAGGGATAGACATACATAGACATGTACACACAATCATACTCCCCAAACATACTCTATGCCCCGGGTCCAGGTACCCTCGCCCCCAGAGGGGGAAACGGCACCCAGACCCAAGAGATGTGACCCTTTCCCCCGGGGTGGAGGCAAGCAGACCGCCCCAGGCTCCGCAGGCTCCTACGCTAATGTAATTGTAACGTACGTTGTTGGAGAGAGAAATAACATCGTGGAAGAGACATAAAGTGAGTAAAAAACGTCCTAAATGCAGTTTTAATTTGTAGTTCTAAATAAATTCTATTTCTTTTAGTAATTATTGTTATTAATGTCACAATTCCAACCCTGCTCCTTTATCCGGGTTTGGACCGGCAAAAGTGACCCGAAATTGGCACTCTGGTGGAGTTACTTTGTGTGTGTGAGTGTGTGTTTATAAGTAGTTTTAAACCTTGTGATCCTGTGAGAGTGCTGGGGAGCATCTCCCTCACTAAGTGATGTACGCACTCACAGTGTCTGATAAGAAGTTTTGATTTTGTTATGCTTTTGTTTTGAAGTCCATTAACCTCTCTCTCTCTCTCTCTCCCTTGAAGTCAACTTCCTGAAGGCCTTAGTCATGGAGTGCACACATGATTATGACCTAATGATGTTCACCTGAAAGGAGTTTTCCAATCACCCACTGATAGTGGGTTGAACCATCTGATGAGAGCTGAGGGGGTAGTGGGTTGAATTTTCAGTTTGATTTGATTTAGTTAGTTGGGGTATTGTTTAGCTGGGGGTGTTTTGTAATCAGATGTTTGTGAGGTGTTGGTCGCCTTCACATTGCCTTTCGACCGCCACAGATCCACAAAACAGCATAACAGTAAAAGAAGAACTGACTGCGTTACAGTCAGTGTGGGAGCAGCGGCTTCGCTCGTGTGCGATTCATTTGCCGTTTGGACGCATAGGTGTGAACATCTCCTGCCCTGATAGCAGCTGGGGGAGGACTATCCTCCGCCTGTGAGTGCTTTGGCACGGGTGAGGTGCCCACGGCAGCACCGCTGGTTGTTGAGAGTAAAAGCGACACACGTTTTCACGTCAAAAAGTCGTCATAAATAAGTCTCCAATAATACCAGAAAAAGTCGCCAGATTTGTCACTAGTTGCTTTTTAGAAAAAAAAGTCGCTAAGGGGTCTGAAAACTCACTAAATATAGTGATTAAGTCGCTAAGTTGGCAACACTGCGTGGCGTCGTCCATGTGTTCTACACCAACAGCACCACCTGCAGGCGGCTTCTCTCTGTCTCATAGCTTGTGTTCTGGGACCTGAGACGACATCATCATCATCATCATCATCACCTTTATTTATAAAGCACTTTAAAACAATCACAGCTGATACAAAGTGCTGTACATTGGAACTATGATATAAATAAAAACCAATAAAAGAAAAAGTAAAATAATTAATTAAACCACTAATTTAATTACAAGAGAAACTAAGTCTCACTGAGGTTAAAAGCCAAAGAATAAAAGTGGGTTTTAAGATGTGATTTAAAAGTGGACAGTGAAGGGGCCTCTCTAACATGTAATGACAAATTATTCTATAATTTAAGACCCACGATAGAAAAGGCTCTGTGCCCCCTGAGCTTCCTCCTGGATCTCAGTGCTTCCAGGAGCAGCTTGTCAGCTGACCTGAGAGACCGACAGGGTGTGTTGGGATGAAGAAGCTCAGGAAGGTAAGGCGGGGCAAGATTGTGAAAGCATTTAAAAACAAACATGGGAATTTTAAAATGAACTCTTAAAATACATAGGCAGCCAGTGCAGAAAGGCCAGCACAGGGGCTATATGCTCTCTTTTACAACTTCCTGTTAAGATTCTTGCAGCAGCATTTTGAACCAGCTGCAGACGTGAGAGCAACGACTGACTCACCCCCACATGAAGTGAATTACAGTAGTCCACACAGGAAGAAATAAAAGCATGGATCACTGTTTCAAGGTGATGCCTAGAAAGAAAAGATTTCTCTTGCCAGTCGCCTTAAATGATAAAAACTGGACTTCACCACAGCTCTGATTTGGTTGTCTAATTTAAAATCACTGTCCAACTTAAAACCAAGGTCAGTAACAACAGGTTTAAAATAAACTTCCAGGGGTCCCAAATCAACAGAGGAGGACTCACAGGGACCACTAGGTCCAAACACCAACACCTCTGTTTTTTTTTCATTAACATTTAAAAAGTTTAGAGCCAACCAAGCTTTAATGGTTGGCTTCTAAATTCTGGCTTTAAGCCCAGAAGAAAAAGGGGATAGTTTACTACGTGCTATAAAAACACAATCCTTAATCTTTGATCTTCCAACTTTATCTTTCTGTTCTGGTTTTAGAGTCATTGTTTTATTGACTCGTACTTTGGAAATCACCCTGTTGTGAGAAAAGGGTAAGCTGGGAGAGAATACAGCATTATACAGCCAGAGGGTTTTAGCTGTATCCGTAGATCTAAGACATAAACCTGTTATTAGTTATTTAAAAAAGTTAACTGAAGTGCAGATTTAATTTAAAATTATTTCATGAACTGTTCAGGAATTACAGAGAGCTTTATACTGATATGCTAAAATTCCCTGAGTGTATTGGCTGTATATGACAATACTAATGTAAATCATTAGTAGTTATTCTTGCATAGGTGTTTTGCTTGTTTAAAATTTGTGCACTATTTATTTTATTTTATTTTTTGTATTTTGTAAGCTGTCTCTGATCCAAGTTTTCTTACTGACTGTTGTGCTCGTGTAACATGTGAATTTCCCGAGTGTGACATTAATAAAGTCTGTGTCTATGCCAAACCTGAAGTTTAAACTCCTTTTTTAAATTTACCAACATTTCTGATTTGCAGCTAAGACTGTGACATGTTTTCACCATTTGCAAGCCAGAAGACTGATCGATCTTGAAGCCTGGTTGTTGCACAATACTAATACTAATACTAATACTACTACTTCTAGTCAGTGTTGGGTGTAATGCATTACTAAGTAACGCGTTACTGTAATTAAATTACTTTTCCACTGAAAAAGTAGAGTAACTAATTACTGTTCATTTTTAGGTATTTTAATTACAGTTACTTACAATGTACTTGCGTTACATTGTAAAATAATTAAACTCGCTGAATATCATTATTTAATTTCAATAATTTATCTTCTAAACGTAGAAGTAAACTCTGCCGCTTTAACATCGCTGTAGTGCAGCTGCACGTCATTTCGCGCCAGTTTGTTGCATAGTCGTATTCTACAGCAGAAGATGTCGGACTCGGCTGAAGCATGTGGCTGTTTTATGAAGTGGACATATTCCCGTCTCTTCACTTTTCTGAAACAAGCAGACAAGAATATTACAGTAATATGTAAGCTATGTCCTGGGGAGACTCGTGCTGTTAATAGCACGAGTAATCTACTGAAGCGCCTGACACGAGAGCATAGACGAACACTTCTGAGTGATTCTTGTTCATCATCCATGGATAACACCGCAGCAACTCCTACTAAGCAGGCAAAACTTGAGTTTACTTCAGCAGCACAGAAAGCGTCTGAAGGTGAGCTTAAAAAATGATTGCAGGTGTAACAGTTGCTATTGTAATGCAGTGTATCACCACATGGTGGCGCCTTCTGTCTCATGACTGGTGTGTCACCCCCTTTTTGTTCTTCTTCGTACTCTCCCTGTAATGGATGCTCCCGTGTGTACGCGGACTAGTGTGTTCTCGTGTAATGTGTGGTTGAGGTAACACTTTTATTTTTGATATTGTAAATAAATGAGTACTTTTGGAAAGTCAGAAGCTGTTGCTCATTCGCTATCCACCTGCACACCTCCGCGGCTGGCTTCATCTCCACCGCACGTTACAACTGGCGCCCGAACTTTTTTCCCTTGGACTTCAGACGATTTTTGTATCCCGCCGGGGATTCTTCTCTTCTAGCACGTGAACTGTCTCGGAAATCTTCTCACTTTTGCGGACGCTCGGACGTTTTCCCCAGCCATGGCCGCAGCCTCAGCTCAGGTGGGACCCGACTAATTTCTGGATACCGCGGTGTGCCGCTGCTCCGCTTGGAAAAAAGAAAAAGAGAGAAGCTGACTCCGCGTCGCGAATGGACTCTGTGGATCTGTTATTCGGACATGCTGTTGTTTTCGTCTTCTAAGGATTAATTCTTCTGTGGGGAGCCTGGAAATGAACGTTTCTGCTGGCTTTTCATTCCCCTTTCCCTCTGCTGAGACTAGACGGACTGTAGCACATGTAAGTGATAACTTGGCCGACTACAACTGTTAGTGCTGGTCTTCAGCTCAGTATAATGAAACGATTTAAAACTAATCTTGCATTGAGCTCTAGTGTTGCAGACATGCTATTGTAATAACATGGTTGTGATCACTTCAGTCTAATTTTAGTTGTTGGGTGACGTTTTCATATGTGGTTTTTCCAAATTTAGTCTTGAACAGCATTTTTGCAGTTTTGTCTTTGTAGTCTGACCTAACTGACTCTTTTACTGTGATATAAATGACTGCGCTGTGCGCTGGAGCGGCTTAATTTTTTTGAAATCATAATGGCACACTACCCAGATGACTCTGACTCAGACATGGAACTTACCTCATTACCAATGTGCCAGATAGTTGACAATGTAACTCCTAGCCTTAGCCAACAAGTGGTGGAATTAAGAACTGAGGTGAATAGGCTTAGTGACTGTTTACGTGACTCACTGAACATACAGCAGAGTTTACTGAAGCAGTGGGACCAACTCACAACGGGGAACTCTCCCCCTCCTGCAGTCCCACAGTCTCCTGTTTTCCCGATGGCCACATCGACACCTCATGTTCCTGCGAGGGACAAAACTGAACCCACCAACAGTACCAATCCGTTCCTGCCCAGCAACCCATTTCAACCTACAAATCCTTTCCTCCCATCTCACTCACTCGAGCTCAGCAGCACTTCCAGAGTGATTGCAGCAGCTTTACATCACGCCAAACTGGAGCCTCCTGTGTATGCTGGGGATGACAAAGTGCAACCTGAGGACTGGTTAAATACAGTTGGCACATACAAAGCCTCATTGAACCTAACTGATGGGCAATTGCTAAACGAACTGCCACACTTTCTTGCAAAAGAGCCCGGGAAATGGTTCAAGGCATTGAGCTCCCACATCACGTCATGGGCTCAATTCTGTCAGCTGTTTAAGACAGTTTTTCTGCCCTCCGACAGCCAAGAACGCATCCTGAGAGGGATATTGGATCGTGTTCAGGCTCAGGACGAACCACTCCCAACCTTTGTTGCCCACATGTTGAGTGAGTTTGATAAACTGAAGAGCCCTCCGCCTGAAAAAGACAGAATCGACCTAATTAGTAAACATGCTCTTGAAAAATACAGAGTTGCCCTGTATGGCGCTAATGTCACTTCTGTAATGGACCTGCTGCTGCGTGCTCATGAGCTTCACTCAGTGCTTGGACCGCATAGACCACAGCCTCCTTCGTGTGGCAAAGAAAACTATAAGCCTGAACCTTACTGCTTCAAATGCTCTCAGCCAGGGTTCACTACACGCACCTGCCCAAACTGTAACACCCAACCTCATTTGCCACAACGACCCTCAAACTCCGCTAGGCATGGCCCGGTCCAGCCATTGCCGGCGCCTGGCCCCTCTGACCCAGGCCACGAAAGGTTGGAATTAAGCAGCACTGCATCCCAGCCGCAATACAAGCAGTCGGGAAACTCCAGGGGGGGGAGGACATTTCACAGAGGCCAGCCTTCCCCCAGTTACTAACGGAGCCTCACATGCCCCATTCACTGCAGGGTGGACACAGTCTTGGACACTTGGAAGACAATTTTTCACAAGTCCACTGGAATACCCCACTAAGAACAAAAGTGAACTTCAATGCTTCATCTGTGGATGCTACCCTCGACACGGGCGCTTCCCTCTCAGCTGTACGACCAGATCTCATTCAAGTAAATGACTCTTACCCCAGAAACACAAGTGAGTGGAATGATCCTGCAGTTAACCTCGCCAATAATGCTCCCTGCATCCCTGAGGGTGTTATTTGGCTCAATATTGGATTCATGAACAAGAACTTACCAGCGTTTTGCAATAATACCAGATTTGTCTTCTCCTTTCATTCTGGGAATGGATTTTATGGCAAGAGCTTCTGTTTCTATTCACATTCCCACTAGAACAGTCTGCATTGAGGACATCCCCTGCCCACTCGCAGACGATGAAGAGGACCTTCCAAATGATTACTTGCATTCGCCTGGAACACTGATGTCTTTGGACTTGATTCGCTCAGACTTAACAGCCAAACTGTCTGAAGCAAGTCTCTCAGAGAGCGACAAGGATGCTTTACTCAATCTGCTCAGCAAGTTTAGCTCCTTGTTTGATGGTCATCTTGGTCGAACGGCTCTCACTGAGCACGCCATAGAGACTGGCAATGCAACACCTGTCAATCTCCCACCCTATCGCACATCACCTGCTAAGAAACGTGTGATTGAAGAACAAGTGCAACAAATGTTGAAGGACAACTGTTAGATTTGTATTGTTTATTGTCATTTATGCTTAGAAATATTTACTCATATATGCTTAGAAGTACAGTGGGGCAAAAAAGTATTTAGTCAGCCACCGATTGTGCAAGTTCCCCCACTTAAAATGATGACAGAGGTCAGTAATTTGCACCAGAGGTACACTTCAACTGTGAGAGACAGAATGTGAAAAAAAAAATCCATGAATTCACATGGTAGGATTTGTAAAGAATTTATCCGTAAATCAGGGTGGCAAATAAGTATTTGGTCACCTCAAACATGGAAAATCTCTGGCTCTCACAGACCTGTAACGTCTTCTGTAAGACGCTTTTCTGTCCCCCACTCGTTACCTGTATGAATGACACCTGTTTGAACTCATCATCTGTATAAAAGACACCTGTCCACAGCC
>CAKLIZ010000391.1:184970-196559 GCA_922035795.1 Oreochromis mossambicus | reverse complement strand
ACTCGGTTTGCTGTCTACACCAAGTTGTCCTGGAGTGGTGTAACACTAACAGTCTCGCTACCAGGTGACTGATGTATAGATGAAAGTGAATTGAAACTTCTGCTGTACAGCCTACTAACAGGTCCTGTGATGGGCAATGTACAGTCACACAAAAGAACAACTTAAATTTCACCATAACCCTGACTGGAGAAAAGGGGCAGTTTGGAAGTTTAAATGACATTACAACTGTTGCACATTACTCTAAAATCAGTGCTGTGACTTTAAGATCACAAGCTGATTTAAAACTCAATCTAACATCAGCATTCTTGCCCCTGGAAATAGCTCTAAGTTATTAAGAGAATGTGGAAAATGAGATCACAGGATGGTCCAAAATGTACTTTAAAATGAGATTTTCTTATGTTTCACTGGAACAGTAAAGTACCATAACATAAAAAAAAAAAAAAAATTAGTACACCTTTGTAAGAACAAGTATCACTGATATGGAGTTTTCCATGTTATACTTACAGACTCAGGGCTGCTAGTTTCCTATTGGCAATTTCTCATTTAAACCTTGGTGACTTAGAACCTCAAAGTTCAGCAGCAAGGACACTTGTTTCCTTTCTTCTATCAAACCTTTCTTTCAATAATCTGTGTTTATCAGTGCCACATGTGATTAATTTTTTTATTCAATAACCACAAAGTACACAAATACAAGATTAAATATTTTATTTATCAAAGACACATAATTACACATTCATACAATGAACAAGGTGTCTATCAAAATTACACACGGTGTAAGAAAAACACAATAACATACAAATTAATGTTTTATGATTGTCTGACATACTTTCAAAGCGTAAATTTTTCAAAATCATGTTCTTTAATGATCACAGTACATGTATCACATTTTCAAAGCATAATATAGGCAGCAAAGTGTTCACAAAAACAATAGAGATTGACAGACCACGTGACTTTCGCGCATTGCTTTGTGGGTACCCGTGGCAACAAAATCAAAACACTTCATCAAGCGCTAGTATTTCCAGCACCCGTAATCATTAATTCTGCGGTTTTAATCCCTACTTGCATTTTTTTGCCCCAAAAACAGTTGTATACAAAACGACAGAGAACACGGCAGGTCCGTACAAAGACAGACTTGACGAAAAGGCAAAAAAAAAAAGTACAAGGAAAAAATCAAAGGAGTGAAAGGGTCAGACCCATACGAGCATACAAAGTGGAGTAAAGACGTTAGCGTGCTGCTCAACTTTCATCACGCACATATTTATTATTATATGGTCCTAAGTGTGAGTGTATGCACTTCACGTTTATTAACTTCAGATCCCTGCAACAAGCCCAAGTCCAGTTTACTTTGGTGATTTGGACTATTCCATTTCACAGCTGTTGTTACATTTTTTTCCTTTATCTCCTGTACAGGCAAACACAATCTAATTGTCGTTTCAGGTTACACAACAGATCAGATCTAATAGGAATAAAATGAGTGTTTCGTAACTCATTCAATTTATTGTCTTTATTTATAACTGGCATTATTGTTTCATTATATTATACAATCGTACAAGAAAAAGGCAAAATTGTATTCCATTATGCTTTATTAGCTGCTTCGGTGAAAAACAAATCAACAATGCAAAAAACCCCCCAAAAAACATTGCAAAACAACATACTGGAAAACAGTTATTCATCACTTGATTGCTTCAATACAACCCTTGGGCACATATATGCGGGACGTTTCGTGGCTGTTTTGATATCGTTCTCTCTCTTAACCGATCAAGTCTCGCTGTGGCAGCAGCTTTAAACTCGGTATGACCCAGGTTGATAGAGGTGCCCAGTCTGGATCGCATTCCAGCATTTTGTCGGCTGGTTTTCCTACAAAACACAACAAACATTAGCCCGCAAAGCCACAGTGAACAAAGCAGCATAACGCAACGAATTCAATTCAAATCTATATAAGACTTATTTGTAAGCTACATCAACAAATATGTTATGATAAATTACGCAATGGCTACAAAAGAAGACTTACCTTTGTGGAAATGCTTGGAGCAGACTAACATGTGAGCTGGAGTGTTCTGGGACGTTATATTTGGTCTTTGAATGGCTGCAATCCAGGCCGTCCGTCAGCTCTTTGTTACTTCGGAAACATGGCTTGAACAATTTCTCTTCCACGACGTAATCCGATAAAAAACAATCTCTTTACCCGTCGGCTTCTCGTGGCTGTCATGCGACCGTCTATTGCAGTTGATAATACAACACCTTCTTGCCATGTTTTGTGTTAATTTTTATCGCTGTGTGACTGTTTTCATGTGAAAGCCTGCGTGCACTAGTACCACTTGCCACTTGTTCCCAGAATCCTTTGCGGTTTTACCCCAGAATGACGTCACATTTTCTCTATTTTAGAGAACTTACACACCTTTACTTTTCCACAGTGCCTGTATGCCTCTTCCAAAACGTTGTGCTTTCCATCAGCAGACACAATAACTCACGATTATCTGAGACCTGCCATTAGTGGTCCGTCGCTTCTTTACAATAATTTGTCTGCTCTCCTCAGATCCAAATATAGAGTCTTCTGTACTGGGGGGTAAAATGGCTCTTTGGTGGTTCATCAAAAATATCTCAAAAAACGATGTTTTAAGTGGAAAAACGCCTGAATGTGGTGAGGGGGACCAGAAACACTGGGCTGCAGACCAGTTGGTAAGGACGCCAGTTGTTGATCTGGCTGGAGAAAGGAGTCTTGTGGGAGCCCCGTCCTAGTCTGAACCTCTGCCTGAGATCATAGAATTGGACCTGTTGCCGATTTCCTATCCGGGCTGCCGCGGGACCCGCCCATTTGATATGTGATTGGCAGTGGGTGAAGGTAGGCACGCCTCAGAGGCGGAGTTGGTCTCGGGCGCAAAGTTTCGAAAGAGGTAAGCAGCATTCGGGAGCTGAGACGGGCAGTAGGACAGTCGCTTTTCTCTGAGCGCTGGATTGTGAGAAAAGGGGTCCTGTATAGAAAGACTAAGGCAAGTTAACAGGGATCTACTTAAAAAATAAGCCTAAGGTTTTGGGGATAGAGGGGAGACGCTGGGGGAATAATTCCCCCAGCGTCTCCTCTTGGATCGTGAGAGTTTGTGACTCGGACTTAAATAAATTTAAATAAAGCTTTGCAAGGGGGCATGCATCCTGTATGTCTCACCATGCTGAACGTTACAAAAGCACAAGTTTAACTAAGCACATTAGTAAGGTTTAACAGATTTTTCACACACACACACACACGCACACGCACACACACACACACAAGCATGGGCCCAGACACAGGCGCGCGCATGGGCACGCACAGACACACAGGCGCGGGCATGCACATGCCCTGGACGGCAGATGGCATTTTTGGTGATAAAAGACGTAAAAACTCTTTTTTTGTGGGGGGGCTTAAAATGAGAAAAATGCTATTGATGATAAAATTGTTTTGATTTTTATTAATCAAATAATTTTTGAAAATTATTGAAAATTAATGAGGTATGAAATATCATAATTTTATTAATATAAAATTTTTACTAATATCATAATTTTATGGCTACCAAATGTTTTATTACTTCATTTATTACTTCATAAGGTCATAAATCATTTTATTGGGGGTCATAAATCACTCGGTTTGACATAAGGGGTATAATATCCGTCTCTCTGATAGGTTATTTCTAAGATCTGAGACCTGACTTCTGAGACCTGATAGCTTAAAATATGCAATTTTGACGTGCATGAACCGGAAATGTGGGAGGGATGTGGAAGGAAGTTGTGCCAGACAGTATCTTTGCTAGATGGCAGCTGTCAAGCTAGTGTTTGAAGAGAGAGTCTCCCTTCTCTATTTACTGTGGAGAGCAGAGCAGCGGCGTTAAGGACGTCCTCGCCGTACCTGGGTCCATCAGGTCCTGCAGAGGCGTGAGCAGTTTGGTGCGTTTCACCATTTATTTGCTCCAGCAGCTGCGCCTGGACGACGGCAATGACAGCAGTACCACCGTCTGTCCCTCGCTCAGTTTGAGGACTTGCTGTCCCGCGTCGGTCCCAGCATCGCCCACCCAGCAGGGGCGGATCTAGAATGGTGGCATGGGGTGGCAAGTGCCACCCTAAAATGATCTCTTGCCACCCCAAGTGCCACCCTTGTTTTACATATGACAGTGTTGTTTATTAAAATAAGATCGCATTAACAGTTTGAGCATAGTTACAGTCAACAGTGAATATAAATGCTAAAACTGAATATATTGGATAGTGTTCCCCCCCTCCACCATTAACAAATGGTTCAGCCCATAGCGGACCGGCTTTTTTCTTGTTTTCAGTAACAAGCGATGCTTATGATTGTGTCAGAGGACATTTTGAACAACACCATGGGAATTTCAGATTTTACACAGGTGGTTGGATGTTACACTCTGGAAATGGAAGGAAGGTGAGTGTTATTAACCCTCTGTGGTCCACAGACGCGCTGCACCTCCAAATCACATGACTGATGTAAGCTGACATAGCAACAAGCTGCAGCCACGCTGAGTCTCTGAAGTCCGAACTTTCAATGTGGGCTGAAACAAAGTATTTAAATTTTAATTACAGGCCAGTAAATCCAGAGTTATGATAATATATATAAGGCATGCTTTTTTCTAAATACTGTCGTCACGTTTTTGTGTGTGTGTGTTTTAAGCGTTTTCTAAGGACAGCGCGACAACAGTAAAGAAAGGAAAGAAAGCCACCTCTTTCCTATCGGTGGAAAAATGTACCATGTCGACCAATTATAAAAAAAAGTCAACACGTGGGATTTGGTTGTTTAGGAAGAGGGGAGAGTTTTGGGAGTGACTGTAACGGCAGCGAGACAGAGCGAGAGAGGGAGCGTTTTTAGATGTGGGAGATTTGTGACGTTTAGTGTGGAGTGTATACTTAGTGTGTTGTGTTGTCTTGTGTAGTTGTTCTGTTGTGTAGTCATTTTGTTTTGTGTGTCAGTGAGGGCACTAATGAATGTCACAAAGGCACATTTGCAATGTAAACACTGTTACTAAGTAGAAAACCAGCGGAGTGATACACCTGCTGTTGTCAGGCCTGCAGGTTTATCCCTGTGTTGTTCTCCTCTGTCTTTTGGTGGACAAACTTTTTTTTTACTGACACACATCATTTGTGAGGCATCTTATTGCGACACCTGATTGTTCTCTCATTTTAGTTTTAGTAATATTTTTAAATGGTTGTAGAAAATGGAAAAAAAACCGGCAGGTGTATTGGCTGCATTTTTAGATAAATAGTTGTATATGTTTACAAAATGTACAATTTATATTTGCATTTCAAGTTATAAAAATTTACTCAACATGTCTGTGTTTTTTTTACAGTAAAAAAGTACTACTAGGATTTTAAGTTCTTTGTGTGATTTCAGATCAGTAATACTAATGCAGTATGTCAGTGAAAAAACCAACTAAATTCAGTTGAGCTGAAAAGAATGATACCAAACAAGGCAAGGGGGAAAAAAATAAAATGAAACAATTTGAGGGTGAAATACAAAGGTAAACTCAAAAGGAGTCAAAAATGGCCGGTTGTATTTCAGACCTCAGTGGGTTAATCCAACAAATCATGAAAAATTAGGTTTAAATTTTTGTTCATGATAGTGCAGATTTCTGACATTTTGTGTAGTTTAAGCTGTAACAATGTGATTGTTTCCTAACAGTAAACAGTGTGAAACTTAAGTTAGACTTGTGTTTGTAAATGAACCGCCCCATGTTGTGTAGCTTTCTGAATTTTATACTTATTGGGCTACATATTCATTTATTATACAGGCTATACAGTACATAACATCAAAACTCACATGTTTTATGTAACTAAAGTGTGTAATTATGTGGGCTACAGACAATAATTAAGTTATAGACTATATTTATATGAAAAACGTGTATACTTACTGCATTTGAATCATTTTAACCATATGTAACCACCTGCATATGTGTTTGGGCAAAAAAAAGGCTTTGATTTTGCCACCCCATTTGATTTCTTTGCCACCCTCATGCCACCCTAAGAAAATTTCTCTAGATCCGCCCCTGCCACCCAGACACCAACTACAGGCGCTCAATCCCACCTGCAGAGCGCCTGTTCATCTGCCTGCGGTTAGTAAAAGTGCTTAATACGGTAGTCCTTTATTGATACCTGTGCTAATATATGCTAAACTATCATTTATACACTGCTAACATGGATGTGGTATGGAGACGACTGTTTATAATATTTCTAGTGATACTCGAAAGGTCTCATCAAGTCCCGATTTAATTCGATTTATGCTGTTATCAGTGTTTGCAATGATAGCATGGCTGTGGTGTCATATCAGTGTATGCTCTCGGTGTTTGCTGATATCAAACTGTGGTATGAGGACCACTGTGGGTTAATCTTTGTAGTGATACTCACTCTTTCTTTTTTTTTTATTTAGACCTGGTTTAATTCTGGTATAGTTGAATATTTGTATATAATCCCTGCAGCTGTCAGACTCTATAACAGGGGTCACCAGCCTTTGAACAGTTTGGTTCATCTTTAGTTATATGGTTCTATCTAGCATATTCACTGTTGGGAAGGTTACTTTTAAAATGTATTCCATTACAGAATACTGAATACATGCCCCAAAATGTATTCTGTAACGTATTCCGTTACGTTACTCAATGAGAGTAACGTATTCTGAATACTTTGGATTACTTAATATATTGTAGCGGGCCAGGGCTGCAGGGGGATGTTATGGACATTTATGTTCTCTTTTGCAGTTACGTTTGTTGTTATGTTGTCATGGTAACAGGTGACGCTCCCTCCTTTTTGTGTTGTTGTTTTTGGTTGCCGCGCTGAGCAGTTGCTAGCGGCAGTTTTCTCCAGAAGAAGGCTTAATAAACGGCTGTGCTTTCTGGCTAGCTCGCCGAAAGCAAGACCAAAGAAACCTCTGTCTCCTCCGTTTCCTGAGCTCGCCACATTGGTGTCAGAAGTGGGATTGCTCACCCTCGCCGGAATGGAGAGAGACATTCGGAGGCTAGAGCAAGCTATCGAGGAGAACATTGCTCGCCTGGGAAGCTGGCGATCGAGGAGAGAGGAAGCTAGCGGCCATGTAAGTCCCCCGACGGGTCCCGACGGCGCGAGTGCACCGCGACGGCGGCCCGCCGCAACCGATGCTAGGGCAATGCTTGATGGGCTGCCTCCGTCGGCCGACACACCGGGCCCCCGATGGCGAGCAGTGACGCCTGCAACGCCAGCTAAGGTACCGAAATGTAACGGGCTAACCCCGCTAGAGCCCTACCTCTCACAAGTACGGCTAGCCGCGAGACATAATGGCTGGAGTGACGGCGAGGCTGCTACACACTTAGCGCTAGCATTGGAAGGAGATGCATTGCAGGTACTCCTTGACCTAGCCGCGTCAGAACAGCATGAGCTCCAGGCCCTCACCATAGCACTCGAGAGGCGATTTGGGCAGCGGCACTCCACTGATCAGAGCAGGGAGCAGCTGACCAACCGGAGTCGTAGGCCGGGGGAAAGCCTGGGCACCTTTGCAGCGGATGTGTTGCTGTATGCTCGTCGTGGCTACCCAGAGTTCCCCGCAGCAGCCCGTGAGGAGCTTAGCCTGCATGCCTTCCTGCGTGGACTTTTTCCAGAGCGACTGCGCCAACACGTCCGCCTGGCCATGCCTCAGACTCTCAGTGAGGCGCTCCTTCAGGCTGAAAGGGCCGAGCTGGTGCTCACCTCGCCACCTAACCAGCAGGTGCGCCCCCCAAGCTAACCTCAAATCAGAGCCGCAGACTGCGACGGGGAGGGGGCGGTCGCGGAGATATGCCAGCTGCAGCCCTCGGTGCCTCGGAGGCGTCGTCGTCGTCCCACCGACCGCTGTTACAGGTGCGATGAGCCTGGCCACGTGGCGCGTGACTGCCCAGCACCTGCCCCGACGGCCAGAACCACGAAGCCACAGGGAAACGGGGTGGGAGCGGTGTAGTGAGGGGACCACCGCCCCAGTTCCCTGCCCCCCTCCAAGGACGATGCACGGTGGTGGGCCGGGTTGGGCACCTCAAGGGACTCTACCTGAGCTGCTGCGTTGAGGGCCAGCCATGCCGGGCCCTGGTGGACACGGGGTCTACCATCTCCCTGATACGACCTGGCGTGCTTCCTGGAACGTCCGGGTCGTTGGTCGAGGGTTGGTCGCCCACCGACACCCAGCTGATGACAGTGACGGGGGAGAGAGCTGATATGCGGGGGAAGAAACCGTTGCGGATCCGAGTGAAGGATCTGGAGCTGATTCACGACTTCTGGCTTGCTGACATTCAAGACCAGTGCATCATCGGCCTGGATCTGCTGACCCGCTGGGGGGCCTGCGTCGACACCGCAAAGCGGGCTATCACTCTTGGCACAGAGACTCTTGCCCTTCAGTGCGGTCAAAAGCAGGGAGCGGAGGGAACCCGAGCCAGACGAGACAGGCGTCGGGCGGCTGCCGCTCAGCAGATTTCGGGTGCCGGTGGCTCTGGGTCATCTCTACGCACCTCAGCCCCGGCCTCTCAACCCGATAAATCTCCCTCGACCGAGACAACTGAGGCTGTTGGTGACCTGTGGCAGCGCAGCAGCGTAGGTCTCAACGTTGACCAGCGCCAGCGGTTGAGGTGCCTCCTGGACGAGAATGCGGACATCTTCGCCGCCAGCGACAAAGACTGCAGGCAGACAGGGCTGTTCCAGCACACCATCGACACCGGCTCTGCCCAACCCATCCGTCTGCGCCCACATCGGCTGCCCCTCTCAAAACGGCAGGTGGCAGAGGAAAAGATCCGTGAGATGGCTGCGGCTGGGGTGATCGAGCCGTCCAACAGCCCATGGGCAGCACCCGTGGTCCTGGTGGGGAAGAAGGATGGCAGCCCGAGGTTTTGCGTGGACTTCCGCCGTCTCAACGCAGTCACCAAGAAGGACTCGTACCCGCTTCCACGGATCGACGAGGCCCTAGATTACGTCAGCGGCTCTAGCTGGTTCAGCTCCCTCGACCTACGCAGCGGTTACTGGCAGGTGGAGCTAGCCCCCGAAGCAAGGTCCAAGACTGCATTCACCATTGGACAGGGGCTGTGGCAGTTCAGGGTCATGCCCTTTGGGCTCTGCAATGCGCCAGCGACGTTTGAGAGGCTGATGGAGAGGGTGCTCGTGAACATCCCTTGTAGCCGCTGTGTTGTGTACCTGGATGACCTGTTGGTACATGGTGGCGACTTCGGTGCCATCCGTCAAGCTGGGCTGCGGCTCAACCCTGCGAAGTGCCGGCTGTTGACAAGAGAGACTACGTTCTTAGGCCATGTGATCAGCGCTCAGGGTATCGCCACCGATCCCGCAAAGGTGGCTGCGGTCCGGGATTGGCCAACTCCCTCGAACGTCAAAGAACTGCGGAGCTTCCTGGGCCTAGCCTCCTACTACCGTCGGTTCATTAAGGGGTTCGCGACGACAGCCAGCCCCCTCCACCGCTTAACCGACAAGGGCCAGCCGTTTGGCTGGGGTGATGCCTGCGCTGCGGCCTTCGCACAGTTGAAGGAGGCCCTCACCAGAGCCCCAGTCTTGGCCTACCCCGACGCCCGGCAACCCTTCATTGTGGACACTGACGCTAGCAATGTAGGAGTTGGGGCGGTCCTTTCCCAGCAGGACGATGCTGGAGAACGAGTGGTGGCGTACTTCAGCCGAGCTCTGGGGCGAGCCGAGAGGAACTACTGTGTGACACGGCGGGAGCTGCTGGCTGTGGTGCTAGCGGTGCGGCACTTCCGGCCATATCTGCACGGCTGCCGGTTCCTCCTGCGCACCGACCATGCATCTCTGACTTGGCTCCTGAACTTCAAACACCCGGAGGGTCAGGTGGCCCGCTGGCTGGAGGTCCTTCAGGGTTACGACTTTGAGATCCAGCATCGGGCAGGTCGACAGCATGGCAACGCTGATGCCCTCTCCAGAAGGCCCTGCATGGCCGTCGAGTGTCGCTACTGTCTGCGACAGGAGGAACGGGCCCAGGAGGCGCTGGGGGTGGCTGCTGCTCAGGCCACAGCCAGCGGAGGGGGGTGGCTCCCATTGACCCCGCAGCAGCTGAAGCGGGAGCAGGAGGCCGATGCAACGTTGGTTCAGGTGGGGGCCTGGCTGGAGGTGGCGCAACGCCCCGACTGGACGGGGGTGGCGGGACAGGAGCCCGAAGTGAAGGCCTACTACTCCCAGTACAACAATCTGGAGACCCACGACGGCCTCCTGTACCGGAGATGGCGGGCCCCCGGGCAGGGCAGAGATCTCCTGCAGCTGTTGGTGCCTCGGTCGCTGCGGTCGCAGGTGCTCGAGCTCGTCCACGGCTCGGTGGGGGCCGGCCACTATGGGAATGCCAAAACTCTCCGCCGTCTTAGAGGACGGTTCTACTGGCCGGGCTGTCGACGGGATGTGGAACTTCATGTGCACTGCTGTGACACCTGCACGGCACAGAAGGGCCCAACTCAACGCTCCACTGCCCCCCTTCAACAGTACCTGGTGGGGGCCCCGATGGAGCGAGTGGGAGTGGACGTCCTAGGGCCTTTCCCTGTTACGGAGGCAGGGAACCGGTACGTGTTGGTGGCCATGGATTATTTCACAAAGTGGCCGGAGGCCTACGCTATGCTGGACCAGAGTGCGTCGACGACGGCGGAGAAGCTGGTGGAGGAGATGTTCACCCGTTTTGGGGTCCCGGCTGAGCTCCACAGTGACCAGGGGCGTAACTTCGAATCGAAGGTCTTCGGGGAGATCTGTCGGCGGCTGGGGGTGGAGAAGACGAGAACCACACTGCTTCACCCGCAAAGCGACGGCTTGGTCGAGCGCTTTAACCGCACGCTGGCCACCCAGCTCGCCATTCTCACCAGCCGCCACCAGCGGGATTGGGACCGACATCTGCCCCTGGTCCTTTGGTCGTATCGGACTGCGGTTCAGGAGTCCAGCCAGTGCACACCTGCCGCTTTGATGTTTGGACGGGAGCTCCGGACGCCCGTGGATCTGGTGTTCGGGTCCCCCCCTGAGCCGGAGATTGACGGCGGGCCGGAGATGGACTACTACAGGAGGCTGAGGAAGCGGCTGCAGGTGGTTCATGACTACACCCGCCAGGCCCAGGCCAGCGCCGGAGTGCGACAGAAAAGAGCCTACGACACTAAGTGCCGGGGGGGGGCTTTCGTGCCTGGCGACAAGGTTTGGGTGTACTGCCCGTTTCGCAAGAGAGGAGTGTCCCCCAAGCTCTGCAGTCACTGGCAAGGGCCGGCGGAGGTCGTGGAGCGGCTAACAGAAGTGGTGTACCGTGTTCGCATGCCGGGGCCGGGGCGCCTGGTGGTGTTGCACCAGGACAGACTCTCGCCGTATCGACCGCTCGCTCCGGCAGATGCCGGGGCAGGGGATGCTGGCAGCGCCCCATGTTCTGACCTGAGTGACTTTTCCCCCGCCTGTCGAGACCGGCCGGTGCGCCAGAAGAAGGCACCGGGACGTTTGCAGGACTTTGTGTGGGGTAATGGGGTTGTCGGGGACGACTGACCCCTTAGGTGGGGGCTATGTAGCGGGCCAGGGCTGCAGGGGGATGTTATGGACATTTATGTTTTCTTTTGCAGTTACGTTTGTTGTTATGTTGTCATGGTAACAGGTGAC
>CAKLIZ010000391.1:143594-162617 GCA_922035795.1 Oreochromis mossambicus | reverse complement strand
GGGGGGGGGGGGGGTGTAAGTGTGTTAACCAACATTACGAATTTCATGAGAAAATAATTACTACAGTGGCTTGCAAAAGTATTCGGCCCCCTTGAACTTTTCCACATTTTGTCACATTACAGCCACAAACATGAATCAATTTTATTGGAATTCCACGTGAAAGAACAACGTCTCTACCTGGTAGAGACATACCCTAAAGGTCTGGCAGCTGTAATTGCAGATAAAGGTGGTTCTACAAAGTATTGACTCAGGGGGCTGAATAATTACGCACACCCCACTTTTCAGTTATTCATTTGTAAAAATTGTTTGGAATCATGTACGACTGTCGTTCCACTATACACCACTTTGTATTGGTCTTTCACGTGGAATTACAATTAAAATTGATTCGTGTTTGTGGCTGTAATATGACAAAATGTGGAAAAGTTCAAGGGGGCCGAATAATGTTGCAAGCAACTGTATATTGCATTTGTGGTTTATTTGTTTTACCATTTCAATCATACTGGACTCAGGATCGGCTTCCAGCATGGAACAAACCACACAGTAGTCATCAGCATTACCTAGAAACACACCGGCGTTCAACATAACAGTTTTTAAACAAAACTGAAAGTGCTATTGCAATACAAAAGCACATGACTCAACTTACTTTGATGTTCTAGCAGTTCGCAAGCAATTTTTGTGCGTTGCAGCCCAATGGCTTCTGGAGTGGACAGCACCCTAGTAACCTCTCCACTCATAAGGTAGTGTTCGGCAAACTGTAAAATATGTTACAGTAATTGCAATTGATTAACTTAATTCTAGTTAAATACAATAAATACAATTAAATACAATGGCTTATTAAATACCTTCAACACTAAAACTCCACAACTGCTGGAGTCCATCTGCTTGCTGTGTGGCAGAGTCTCCATTTTCCAATCCACTCGGGACTCTTCCTTTCCTTTCATCTTCAGAAAATTCCTAATAAAAATAAAACAATTTTTTAAAATGTAGCCAGCATTTTGCTCTAAATATTAAAAAAAAACCCACAAACCAAACAACCCAAAACAGATAATTAATGAATGATGAATACCTCCAGTTACGCATAATTTTCCTTTCATAACAACCTTCATTTCCAAGAGGGTCTAACAGCAGTACAGATCGTGAGGAGATTTTGACAACTAAAATAAAAATTGTATTTAGTAGAATATGTGTAGTACACTAACTTAAGTAAACATAATCAGTTGTAAGCATTTTCAAAATAAGAATATGCTGCTAAAAAGAACAATGTACCACAAGGATCCAGTGTGCACCGAAGTTCAGTGGGCACAACCAAATGTCCTCAGCCGGAAACAACATCTGTGGAATATTTTTAAGTTTATAAAGGTTTAGATTCATTTACATAACATGCACTATATGACCTATATAACATCTACATTACCTTGGTGACACATTTAAACTTCCCAGAAAACAGAGAGGTTGCAACAACGCAAGACAACTGATACACGGGTTCCTGAAAAATGCAAGAGTTTTTTTTAAAAGATTACATAATTGTATAAAATGTTTTTGTGAAATAACTGGCATACGTTCTTACTTGCCTTTTGTTTCCTAATGAGGCAGTGCAGGTATGCATCAATGACCTGTTTGGATTAACAGAAGGTTATTTTTACAGACCACCACTAGGACCAAAAATGATTACTTCACTTACCTCATCAGAAAGCCACCCACTGTCCTCCAGTGTGCGAAAAGAAGAGTCATACAATTTGTATGGCCCAACGACTGCCTCCACACGCCCGGTGTCTTTTGCAGCCCAAAGCCACTTCACTAAAAAACAAAATATGATAAGTTTCTTTAGTAATAACAGTTGCCATTTGAAAATCACGGTCAATGGCCAACGGGCCACAAACAGACAAGGGCCAACGGGCCAACAACAGACAAGGGCCAACGGGCCAACAACAGACAAGGGCCAACGGGCCAACAAAATAACCATGCCAGAGGGGAGAAATTAGCCAAAATTGGACCAACAGGTCAAAATTAGCAAGAGGGGAGAAAAAAAATAAATTCTATCCATTCGACTAGCCAAACTGGCAACAATTGACCAACTGGTCAGAATGAGATTTTTAGCTATGCCACCTTTTTCTTGCGTGCTGGGTTTCTGGGGGGTCACTGGTACAAGCTCTTCTGGTGCTTGGACTGATGTTACCTGAGCTATTTTTGGTGCAAACTGTATGACAGAGGGTCTGTTATTTTGCAGTGCTTCAGGATGATGCTGAGGACTGCAAGGCTGCATCTCAGAAGATGGGCTACTCTCAACAGGTTCAGTTGGAGTTGAGACTTGGACAGGGTGGCTTGTTCTATAAGGTTTAATGTGGTCAATACTGTATAGACTTTTTAAAGTATTTCCCTCAGCGTTTTTCAGTCTAACACATTTTCCACTGATGTCATCAATTGTGTAGGGACCTGAAAAATCCGGTTCAAGTCTTCCTCCTTTTCGCCCACGTTTCCTCATATTTAGAAGCAGAATTTGATCCCCTACATTGTACACAACATTTTTGTACTTTTTCAGGACCCGCTTGGCGTATGCAACCTTTTGCTTGTCTTGTGACTTCGCAATGTTTTCTTGTGCAGTTTCTTTAACTGCATGTTGTGCTTCACTTTCAGACTGTACATAGTCACTGTACCTTTTGTCGTCTGGCAGAATGATGTTGGAAATCTAAAATTTTGTAGATATTAGCAATTAAAACAAGATGATATCATATTCATAAAGACATTACTGGGTTTTTTACTTAAATGGTTTCAATTCTTAGTTCTAACATAGAAAGAATTTGACAAACACTCACCGGCACTTGAGCAGGCACTTCTGATGGAAATACTGCCTCTCTTCCATACATCAGAAAAAAAGGTGAGTATTTTGTTGTGGTGTGTACTTTTGACCGCAGTGAAAACAGGGTGGGATCTAGATACAGATCCCAGTTATTCTGCTGGTTATTCACCAGTTTTCGGAGGGCTCTAAATGCAGGCATCGAAATATGTAAAGACAGTAATGAAAGTTTAATTAGAAGTAAAGAAATTAATAAATTATTAAGTAACAATTAAGTTTGAATAACATAAGTAATGTTATTAAAAACTGATAGATAAAAATTAGGCATACCTTTTTATATTGTCATTGGTCTTTTCATCTAGACCATTGGTCTGTGGATGGTATGCTGCTGTGACACTTCTTTCAATTTGCAATAACTTGCAAAGATCAGAGTTGAGCTTCAACAGATAAGGACAAGGTTCTTATACTTCTTATACAAGCACACAAGAAAAAATCTTTGACCCCAGTGAAGTAAAGTTAAAAAATGTAACTGAAAATTATTTAACACTTACTTCATTCACAAACTCTCTGCCTTGGTCTGACAAAATCCTTTTGGGGCAGCCATGTCTATATATAATGGAGCACAAGTGCTGGGCTACCTCAGATGCAGATTTCGTTTTTAATGGGAAAGCTTCAACCCATTTTGAAAAGTAGTCAGTTGCAGTCAGTATATACTGGAAGCCGCTTGACGTTTTAGGAAGAGGTCCAGTAAGATCTATACCAATAAGTTCCCACACTTCAGACACCTATCAAGGACAAATTAATAATTTGAATAACAATTTGTATAATGTACACATTAACATCGATGGTTAAAATTAGTTGGAAAACACTCCTGCCTTCATGAATATGAGCTAGAAGCATAGTTTGATGGGTAAAAGGGGCATAATATTTACCTGAATACACTGCAACGGTTGCACAGCAGTCAGTGGTTTCCCAACTTTTTGACACTGGTCACATTACAGAATCTTTAAGGTAAAAATATTTATGGAGTTCACGTAAATGTTCAACATTCTCATTTATAAAAAAAAAACAAAAAAACATCATTAATGATATATTCTCTAACGAACAAACAATTTAGCAGCAAAACTTTGTGTGTGTCTTCAAATCTCTGCCAGGCCTACAGGTTATTACTGTAATATCACTAATTAATCATATTTATTTATATTTTGCAAGTGTACAGTTTCTCTTTTAACTGATATTAAAAAAAAAAATTCTTATTCTAAACGGCATTTAACAACAATGCAAACAGTTAATACATACCCATGTTTTAATGTCAACTGTCATACCAAACCAGTAAAATCTGGAACACACTGCATTTAGCGTTTTGTGTGTGCCAGTGTGTCCTCCAATTGGAGATGAATGAAACTCATGAAATATCTTCCTGGCATCATCCATGGTTTTTACTACTTTTCTGGTTCCAACAAAGAGTTCTCCATCTGCAGTAGAACAATATATATTTATAAATTAATTTAACCACATATATGAGTTGTTAGTATTAACAATAAATTACTGACCCTTTTGTTGGAATTTTGAGGCATATCTTCTGAGGTTTTGCCTCTGAGCCTTGTCATATCCTGAAGGGTAGGAGCCCGCAGAAATAAACGCGTAAATCTCTTCCCACTTCTTCTCCATATCTACGAATGTAAGTAAACATTTTCTTCTGAGCTTCAATATGTGCAGTTAACAATGCAAATAATGTAACTTATTAAATAACGACATTACCGAAACAGCCTTAAAACACCGAAGCTGCGGATTCAGAAGTGTTGTGCAAATACCACGTGTCCAGTAACTTGACAGCAGACTTCACCGAAGCTGCAAATTCGACAGTTTTGTGCAGAAAGCAGATAGCGACTTTACTTTAATATTGACAAACAATCACAAAGGCTTAAAAAACTCAAGTATCAACGTCAATAAAAAGTACTAATACTTACTACTTACCTATTTTCCTGCAAATATGACAACGGAGTAGCATTAAATCACAGCCGGATGCGCTTTGCTTCACTTTATGTGTTGTGCGCATGCGCGCACATGCTCAGGAACAACGGGTAGGACGGTTTGCGGGGTAGGAGAAATTCCCAGAACACCGGCCTTCATGTCCTGCTCTGTCGTCTTCAGAAAGAGATGGACCTTCGGGGGCTTTATTCCTGGGTTGCTACCGGTAAGATTCGCCTGAGCCTTGTCGGAACTGGATTAATCCCCACAACCCACTATGTTTACCACCCAGGCTGTCATCTGAAAGCATGGAAAGCCAAGCCTCATCACGGCAGGAACCCTGTTTTGCTGCGCGGCTTACGGCAATGCGCAGACTCTGTCCTTGGAAACTCTACCCCTGTCCCGGTGAGTCGCAGCCTTAAATGGATGTTAATTAATGCCTGCTCAATCGCCAATAAGTCTTATATTTTAAATGACTTGTTCTGCTCTGAGAAGCTTGACTTCATGTTTATCTCTGAGATGTGGCAACGTGAGAATGGAGTCTCACATCTTTTAGAGCTTTGTCCTGAAGACTGTTCATTTGTCTGTGCACCTTGATATCTGAACGAGGAGGTGGAACAGCTGTAATTTTTAAAAAGACATTTTTATGCCAGATGATTTCTTCAAGCTGCTACAACTCTTTTGAGATGCTTATGATAAAAATTGGAAGAGAACAGCCCATATACGGTATTTTAATTTATCGTCCACCTGGGTCTGCTGCGTCTTTTCTGTCAGACCTACAAGAATTTGTAACTTCCACTATTAAAATGGGCAAGGTTATCACTGTTGGAAATTTCAACATTCATGTGGATGACTCAACAAACAGTACCACTAAGGAGTTCCTGGGCATTATGGACTCTTTCAACTTTGTTCAGCATGTAGCAGGGCCTACTCATACTGCTGGGCATACTCTGGACTTCGTTTTCACCTGTGGTGTTTCCCTTGACCACTTGAATTTAAATGAAGTTGTTTTTAGCAACCATAAGTCAGTCTCTTTTACTGTATCTGTTAATTCAGAGTCCCATCCTCAAGGTTTTACTAGGCGCAGGCGCTTTATTGACAACTCTATAATTTCTGAGTTTTCCTCTCTTTTTAATTTTAAAACTTCTTCTAACGAGGTTGAGCTTTTAACTAATTCTTTTAATGAACACTGTCTTGCCATTCTAAATTAGGTTGCTCCTTTCAAAACCAGCTATTGCTCTGTTAGTTCCTGCACACCATGGTTAAATAATCAGACTCATGGTCTTCGACGCTCCTATTGAAAAGCAGAGCGTCTGTGGAAGTCCACTGGTCTGACTGTCCATCGTGAGCACTTTAAAGAACTACTTTACCTATATAATGAGTCAGTTAAAGAGGCCAGATCCTCTTACTTCAATAATCTTATAAATCATCATAAAAATAACCCAAGAATTCTATTTGATACCATCAACAGTATTGTTTCTCCTCCAACCCAGCACGCTCAGTTACTTTCTGATAAAGATTGTAATACTTTTCTCAATTACTTTGTAAATAAGGCGATGGACTTGAGATCCAAAATTTCCTCAAGTGCTACCCCTTATGAAGATACCCCTTGCTGTCTTGGATCATTTACCTCCTTTTCTCCAATCACACTTAATGACTTAATTATAGTTTTAGGTAAAATGAAATCCTCATCATGCTCTGTAGATATATTACCTCCCTCTGTCCTGTCTGGGTCTATCACCAGCATTGGTCCCACATTACTATCCATCATTAATAGTTCACTCCTATTTTAAACATGCAGAAGTAACTCCTCTATTAAAAAACAGAATACTGATCCTAGCTCTGCTAGTAATTATCAACCTATTTCAAAATTGCCATTATAAAGTAAATTACTAGAAAAAATTGTTGAAAATCAGTTCAGGTTTCTATTATGTAAATTACACATTCTTGACCCTTTTCAGTCTGGCTTTCAAAAGCAGCACTCTACAGAGACCGCTCTCTTAAAAGTCTATAATGATCTGTTAATGGCATCTGATGCAGGGAATTGTTCTGTGATCATTTTGCTTGATCTTAGTGCAGCCTTTGACACCATCGACCACAAAATCCTACTTAACAGGCTCAAGGTTTTAGCTGGTATATCTGGCTCTGCCCTAGACTGGTTTTCCTCCTACTTATCAGACAGGACCTTTTCTGTTAGGACTGACAGGTTCACCTCTGACATTGCTGCCCTGACCTGTGGGGTTCCACAGGGTTCAGTTTTAGGTCCATTATTAATTTCTTTTTATATGCTTCCTTTAGCTGGTATCATTCAATCTTTTAGCGACCTGTCTTATCATTTTATGCTGATGACATTCAGCTCCATATGTCCTTTAAGCCTCATCAGCTGGATAGGCTGTCCACCCTAGTCCAGTGTTTAACCCAGGTTTCTGATTGGCTTTCAAGCAACTACCTTGTTCTAAATACTAACAAGACCGAGACCATGATCATAGCTCCTCCTGAGCTACATTCTAAAATTAGTCAGGTTCTTGCCTCTTTCAGTCCTTCTGTCAAGTCAAATACTCGAAATCTTGGAGTAATATTTGACTCTTCCCTGGGCCTTGACTCTCATGTAAAATCTTTGTCTTGTTCCTGTTTCTATCATTTAAGAAACATATCTAAACTGGGACATATGGTCTCTTCAGCTGAACTGGAAAAACTCATTCATCCATTTGTGTCATCACGCTTAGATTACTGTAATTCCCTGTTTACTAGCTTGGATAAATCATCTCTCTGTCGCCTCCAGGCAATACAAAATGCAGCAGCCAGACTACTAACTCGTTCTACCAAGCGTGTTCACATTACTCCCATCTTATATTCTTTACATTGGCTCCCAATAGAGTTTAGAATTTGCTTTAAAATTCTTGTTTTAACGTACAGAGCACTAAATGGCCAGGCCCCAGATTATTTATCCAAGCTTCTTATAAAATACACTGCTGCTCGTCATCTCCGCTCACAGACTCAGAGTCTCTTAGTTGTTCCCCGTACACGACTGAAGACAAAAGGGGACAGAGCCTTTCAGTCTGTGGCACCAAGGCTGTGGAATAGTTTACCACTACAATTATGTTTGCTTGACTCTGTGGATTCTTTTAAAAAGCAGTTAAAAACTTTTCTGTTCGAACAAGCCTTTTGTTGATCTACATATTTTATATTCTTTACATTATTTACATTTGATCTTTTACATTGTGTATAATGTCTATTGATTGTGTTGTTTATTTTAATATTTGTGTACAGCGCTTTGTGACTAACTGTCTGTGAAAAGCGCTTAATAAATAAACTTTACTTACTTACTCTTTGGCCCTCTGTCCCCCTTTAACGGGTGGACCATATATGGGATGACTGCTGTGTTTGGGCAATTGTCATAATATAAAAATCACAGACTACTACTAAAGCTAATTCTCAGATCTCCCATTATTTTCTAGCTTCCCCCGATCCTCATTCTGGTTGTTTCCTGCTTTCACCTTTGTGCTCAGACTAGAACCTCTGTCTGAGGGGCTTTTGACCTTCTTTAGAGTTAAACAACTAATCCTCCGGGATGGGCGATTCTCTGCACTCTTCTCCTCTTCTTACTTCAAACGTCAGGGGTTAGACTACCCTTCAGTTTGTTGCATAGATCAGGGGATTTATTCTGCCCCAACTGGCTGGGATCTATGTGATTTGGGGTCTCAGCCAAGTCCCCTCTTTTTTGGCCAGACCCTCCTTGGTCTGGTGCTTCTGGATTTCCTCCAACCCCTTTGTGGTTATTGCTGTGGTTATGTGAACCATCCCAATTGCTGTCTTGGCAGTCTCTGTGTCTGTCTCTGCTGCGAAGGACCCTCATATCTCCGTGACCTCGTCTGGTGTCTGCTCCTTCCTCTGTAAAAGACAGAAAAGGAAAACACCTCTCTGCCTAGCCTCAATAATCTAATGTTATTATCCATTGTTCTTCTAGTGATTCAAAGTTGGTTTAGAATATCATGTTCGGGACTCTCTGACCTGAGAATTAGTCTAATTATTATCCATGTGTGTAAGCGTGTTTGCAGTTACCCCTCTGCACTCTAAGTCATTTCCTACAATATATCAGTCCGGACAGTCATGCCGAACGAAGCTTATGACCTTCAGAAGACAGAGTGCCAACTCTCATGAGCACATTTGCAATGTGTGTATGAAAATGATTATAACCGTTTATTGTAGTAAAAGAAATCAAAAAGAATTCAAACCCCTTCAATCTTAACATTTTCCCTCCTTTCACAAAAAGCATGTGTTTCATTCAGCCTGCTCTCCTACAGTTTCCCCTCCAGTGTGATACTCAGCTTCTCATGAACACGGGCATTTTATCTTCTAAATGTGATTCAGTTTATTTTAATCATTAACGCTTAAACATGAAAATAATGATTTATGCCTAAGTTTTACCTTACCTAAATTATCAAACACACAAAAAGGTCATACAATGATCCTAGAAACCATTGTTTCACGTTAAACCTGGAATACCGGAATACCCCCCTTTTGACACACTCCTATGTGTCTATTTACCGAGTTAGAAATTAAAAGAAACCATTAGTAATATCATCTCTCACAAAACATCACAAATTCTCCTCTCGAGTATCGTTGCTCCAGCTCTGTGTTAGGGAATGAAATCAATTTAATTATCATCTTAAACCTGTTGAACTCCTGGCTGCGCCCAGAGCTTGCATCCGCAGAACTACCTAGAAACAAAACCTGTGTGTTAACGTGAACTTCACATTTTCAACTCTGTTTTTCCCCACTATCTTTCCCTCACTGACCACAGCAGGGGAATTTATGTCTTGATTCAGCCATGAGTCCAGCTCACCTGATTCATCACTGAGCCCAACCGTCATTGACATCTGATAGTATGGCACTGCATCTTCTTCCCTTAGTGTCACTGTTTTTCAATTTGTTAATTAAAGTCCTTACATATAAAGTAGACCACGTCCACAACAAGTCAATACAGCTGTGAATGTGGCCAATTATCAATCAATTACCAATCAATGACAAAATGATAGCTTTTATTTTCTGAATGCTTCAGTCAACCACTTACCCAGAGGACCTTCAATCCCAGAAAATTCCTTCTCCTCATTTGATAATGTCTGTCATTTTCCCATGCCCTGGTAACTGGTCTGTCCAGAACTATATCATTTTGAAATGTACATACAACAAGCCAAACCATACCTTGGTCACACCAACCCCTTTCCACCCTGAGGATGTTCAACGCCATCCTAGTTTGGACTGTCAAAGGTGACTTTAACGCCAACTGTTCTGACAGTCCTGTTTATTATATTCCCCGGTCAGATTAGCCAATCTCTGCACACTAGAATAAACATAATCAACATGGTCAACATTTTATTGGGTGTTATTTCACAATATTATAGATTCAAAACCTCCATCCCTATGTGGTTTGCTAAACTCTGTTTATCCAGAACTCATCTCTGTCTCTAAATTTTGGAGAATTTTATGCTTGGTGTCAAATTTTAGGAATTTGACCATAAGTGACATTCATGGTGTGATCACCCCATCGGGTTTACCTTTCCCACTTTTCGGTGATATTCCTCCCTCGAACATTTGCAATTACCCTCCTTTGGCAGCGAAAAGCTGGTGGTGTGGCCAAGTGGGTGCTAGAGGAAACAAAACCTCTGATTTCATGTTGATCCTCTGAGTGTAATAGCACACCTTAATTTTGAATTTAACACAATTCAACACAATAGTTTTTTCCTTATTTTGCTCTTGTTCTTTTTGCAGTACCACATCCTAGCACATGCACCTGTCGGTTGTATTCTACTTTTAATGACTGACTATTTTAACAGGAAAAAATCTCAGTCACGTGAACCAGGGTTTATCATGACAAACTGTAATTTGGACCATACACTTTGTTATTGGTTTGGTTTTGGCTTTTTTCCTCTATAAAATTTAATCGACCTTTTACAGTGACCTGCTATGGTTAATAGTAACATATTCCAGTCATGCGTGATAGCAAAAGTTTTCTCCACTGTAGCAATTGGCATTCCCAACAATATAATGTGATATCCTAATCAAAACACAGCCAATAAAACACAATTTTCTTAATGCAAACATCAGTAACTCAAAATTAGAAGCCAAGGGGTTAAATCTGCAGTTCCACACTCCCATGTGAAGCTACAGTCTCCCCCTCTGGTCTCTCTTATCCTCCTGCTCCTGCAAAAAACACAACAAAACGAAGCGAAGCATCCACCCTTTTCTTACCGGCTGAGTGAATTGTTTGTCAGCGTTTACTATCCTAAGGTTGGTGGAGTCTTTGTCTCACTATCAAGTCAGTCAAAACTTTAGCCCACATCATCAGTCCATCACAGTCCAGTCACACGCATTCATTCACACACATCCATACCAGATATTGCTGATAGTGGCCAGTCTCACGCGCAACCATTCCAGTCGCCATCACCAGCAAGATCACGGCATAATTTTTAAAAGGAAAACAATTCTTTATGATTTTGGACTGGATTGACTCGCTGCAATCCTTTTAGACCAGGGGTGGGCAATCTCAGTCCACAAGGGCCGGATCCCTGCAGGTTTTAGATCTCACCTTGGGTCAACACACCTGAATCACATGATTAGTTCGTTACCAGGCCTCTGGAGAACTTCAGGACATGTTGAGGAGCTAATTTAGCCATTTAAATCAGCTGTGATGGTTCGAGGACAGATCTAAAACCTGCAGGGACACCGGCCCTCGTGGACTGAGATTGCCCACCCCTGTTTTAGACTCAGGACTTACCATCTCATGTGGTCAGTGTCCCATATAAGTGAATTTCTCCAAAGCCCATTATAATCATGGAGAAGCACTTTGCACACCGGTGGATCACACCTCTCAGATTTCTCATCTCAGTGCACTGTAACAAAAGCAAAAACAAAAATAAACCATAAAATAATAATAAAATAACAAATACTAGGGCCAGTTCCAGACATGTCCAAGCATAAAACCGTCTCTCTCTCTCTTAGAGAAAGAAAACAACCCAAACCTCACTGATAAAATCAACCTAGTGCTAAGCAAAACCCAAAAATCAACCAGAAAATTCACAGGAAATTTTTTGCTTCTCCATGGAACAATATTGTTTGGGAATTAGAAACTCAGGTGCCGTAGCATGCAGAGTTGCATTCACTGCTCCTGGTTTTAATTAGTTTCTGATACTTTCTTGGTCTGAACTCAGACTTACGTGTCACTCCGTGACTCGCCAATTGTGAACTCTGTTACAATCGTCCACAAATCTGCCCAGGTCTTTCCACCTGCTGTCACTAGACCTATCAAGGGAAAAATGCAACATCTTTTGTTCCTCCGTGAATTAAATCTCAATCATAGAAAATGTAGTGCTTCGAATTAAACATTACACAGTTAGTGTATCATTTTCACTCTGTACCACTGCTCCTCATATCTGTCATCAGGCTGTGTGAAGCACAGTGAACAATTCAGTCCAGCCCTTGAGCAGCCATAAACATCCTGAGGCATGCAGTCACGTGCAAGAAACTCTACTCTCTCAACACACACATTGTTTTCATAAGCAGAGATTTATAGACCTTGTTTCTTAAATGTACATAAGTGCCCTCTGGATAACATAAAATGCATACTGTGTAATCAGTGGCTTCTTGTAACAAATTCTGTATGTGTGTGTGTGTGTCTGTGTGGATATGCAGCATTTTGCGTATCAGCATAAGCATTTGTTAGCAAAGCATTCTTCATTGCATCAGCATGTGTGTGTGTGCCTAACTCTTCATTGCACGAGCGTGTGCATGTGTATATTGTATGTGGATCACTTCTCAGTGAATCAGCATTTCGATTTAGGTGTGTGTGTCATTTCTCACTCAATCAACGAGCGCACGTGTTCATGTGTGTGTATCACTTCATGCTGAGTCAGAGTGTGTGTGTGTGTTCATCACTTTCCTGTTCTGTTGTCTTGCGTAAACCACGGCCTGAAGCGTGCCCTGGGGTCCTGCCCTCCTCCTTTTCACTCTGTTTGCGACATTTGCTGCTGCTGCTCACAGTGCTGTCCATCCTGGTTCTGACCCCAATTGGGGCAGTCCTTTCTCCAGTGTCCATGCTCGCCGCAGGTGAAACCTGCATCTTCTTTTTTTTGTCCGTTCTGAGGTGGCTTTTGACCTCAGTTGCTCCTCCTGTCTCTGGCACGCCCTTTTCTCTGCTGCCCGATCACTGGTCATTGGTCCGTCACTACCTAGCACAGTGTTAATGCAGAGTTATCAAGGTCAGCATTCTGTTGCTCGGTCTCACTTTTCATCCGGGCTTAATGGGCGTCTCGTCACAGCTCTGTCAGCTGAAGCTGTCTGGGAATTTCTCCCTGTGTAGTGATACGGGCCTTGGGTTTAGCGCCCTCCATTTCCGCTGCATGAGATCCCTTTCCTGCAGCACCATTAACATTTTCAGGTTGTTGTTGTGGGTCCAGCTGTTGCAGCGTTTGGTCAGGGTTACGTCGAAGATGGTAGAGGGGAGAGCAGGAGTCCAGGTCAGCCTTGGCTTCCACGGTCTGCAAAGCAGCCTGTAATGGGGCATAAAAAGAAAAACAAAAAGAAAACCAAAAAACAGACAGGAGTGGATGAACAGGAAAATGATGTGCTTTTTGCTGTGTTATACGGAGAGGGGAGAAACGCCGGGCCAGGCCCTGTGTCAGCCTTCTCTCCCCCTTTTTTAAAAAAATAACTCATAACTCACCAAGATGACAGGACAACAGAGATGCATATTTAAAATATTACCATATTACCACAAAATAGAATTGTCTTCCTTCAGTAATCACTTGTGTTGCTCAATCAGCAGAAAACATCTTACAATTTGACTATCTTAACCACTAAATTTATCGTTTCATCACTGGCTAGTCATTCCAGTCGCTTTCTTTTTTAGAGTTAAGCTGTTGTCCTGCAACCCGGAGAGTTTGACTTGTTTGACTTGTTGTTAAATGCTGAGTTTATCCACTACTGACAAAACAGTGTGTGTTAAATTTCCCTGTTTTAATAGTGCTGGGAAGTATTTACATGTTCATAAGTGTAAGCTGATTTCCATTGCATGTGTGGGTTAGTAAGCAGTTCAATGTATGCGTATGGTGTGGAGCTGTGGATTCAAACTTCTCTACAAAAAGCATTTCATGTCTCTCTGTTTGGGTGTGTGTATATGTTCTCTGTTTTTTTTTTTTTTTTACCATTTTATTACGATAGTCTGGACACTTTCTCAACCTCCACAAGCCTTACCTTTCAACTCAATTTTAACGCACTTTTGTCTTCAGGGAGAGATTGACCATCCTCGAAGCTTCTACATGGAGGTGGGGATGTGAAATTTTCAGCCAAAACATGGCCTAGTTCTGGTTCCAATTATGTTAATCTATCATTTTGCTTGTGGAGGACCAGGTCCGTGGTCACCTGTATTAACACTAGAGATGGCACGATACCACTTTTTTATGTCCGATACCGATATCATAAATTTGGATATCTGCCGATACCGATATGAATCCGATATAGTGTGTTTTTTAATCAATAAAACTGTTTTTTTTAATATCTTGCTGCATTTTGTATAAGTTCATACTCAAGTTTAAATAAACAACAACACTAAAGCTATTCTGTTATACCTGTATGTAAAAAATACACTGCACCCAAAATATTTCATAGTTCAGCAACACTGATCAATCTAATAAACTTAAACCTACCCCATCCTTCCTATTCTGGTATTTTAAAGAGTACTTAGCAGAAATATTAAGCAACCTAACTAATAGGGTTGCAAACTCCCAGCAAAAGAAAATAGGGAACCACCCCCCACCCTCCACCTCATGATGCATCAACTTTAATTTGATGCAGGGTGAAAAAAAAATGCACAGAAATAAATTATTTTTCAAGAATAATTAAATAGATTCAACATCTTTCTTCAACAGAATTGCAGAATTCACAGATGGTATCTTCCCAAAGGAAAAAGTACTATAGCTTACTAGGGTATATTAGACTTAACAGTTACTATATACAGTAATGGACTTCTATACATTTTACATCAGATTAAAACTTTGGGTGTAAGATTCAGATAATTATTTATTAAAAGCTAGACATTTTAAATGAGAATAAGAAAGAAAAGTATGTCTTTGTGCCCCCTTTTCCCTGTTAATGCCCTATCGGCCCCCTGGCTAAACTTTGCTAGATCCGCCCCTGCACAGTTACCAGCCGTCAGCTACATAGAAAAGGATCCTGGTGTAGAAAGTAATATTAAATTAATTCTAACAACAGATTATCAAGCTTAAACGTGCTGCTGTTGTTCCGCCGCTGGTTTCCTCTTTCTGGTGCAAAGTGGGCCAAAAACAAAGAAGAGAGACGGACTCCCGACAGAAAAGCCGATCAGCTGATCATTAAGCAGTTTCACGATTGAAGTAGCAGCAGGAAGGGGAGGGAGAGAGAGGCTGTTGTGTTGGGCTCTTGAATAAACTCCCCGCTCAAGCGATAATGTGGAGCAACAACGATGTTTTATTTTAGCTTCTCTCGTGCTGTTCACATATCCACACATTTCCTGTCTAGAGGGTAAGTACTGCCGCCTAGTGGCGCATGCATGTACATCAATATAGATTACACCACATCCCCCTTACTGAAGTTAGGCTGGTACATTCTTTTGCTCTTCAAACAAAACATAGCTGTATAATATTTTTTTTCAATACAGACATACTCCAGCACTTCAGGAAATATAAACTCGGTATTTTCATAAACACTTTCTTTTCTCTTGTAACACATGTCAAACCGTTTTCCCTTTTGAACACGCCATTCTCAAAAACAAAACTTAGCATTTCAAAATACAACTTTTTCCTTTCCAAACAATTAGCTTCACAGATCAAGTCTTTTTGGTTTAATCACTTCCCTACCAGACCGGGTTCTAACCACACCTGGTGTATGGGGTGCGCTTGGCTCAGAAACAGTCTCTGTAGGGGTGGACTGGATCTGTTTTGCTTCGGTTTGAGTCTCTGTTTGTGGGATCGGCACAAGATGACTGCGGTTCCTTCTGATTGTCCCTTGGGGTCCACTGATGATGTACGATCGTGGAGTCGGGTGGACTGATGTCACTGTGCCTTGTGCTTTTGCATCCGTGATCCAGACTGGTTGCCCTGGCAACAATTTATCCAGTTGTCTTGTTCTATGTCTTTTGTTAAAACATTCGGTTTGTCTCAGCCGTTTCTCTCTCTCAGAATGACAAATCTGCTGAAGATCAGGCAGACATGGCTCCAAGGTTTCAGGAAGCATTGGTAAAGTAGTACGAAGCCTACGCCCCATGAGAAGTTGAGCCGGGCTGTAGCCATTCGCCAGTGCTGTTGTTCTGTATGCCAGCAATGCCTTGTATGGATCGCTGGCTTTTTTGAGGAGATTTTTGATGGTCTGGACACCTCTCTCCGCCTCGCCGTTGCTCTGCGGGTACCTGGGACTACTGGTGACATGCTCAAAACAGTAGTCCTTTGCAAAGTCTTTCATGTCTTGACATGCAAATTGTGGGCCATTATCAGTAATCAATGTTTCAGGTATTCCATGGCGTGCAAATATTGACTTTAAATGCACAATCACATTGGCTGAACGAGTCGGACTGAGTTGAGCAATCTCGACATATCTCGAGAAATAATCTACTACCAACAGATAGTTTTTGTCTTTTAGTGTGAACAAATCAGCTCCTAAATTCTGCCATGGCCTCTCAGGTAAACGTGTGGGCATAAGAGGTTCCCTCACATTAACCCTCTCCTGTATGCAAAGCCTGCACTTAAGGACAAGTTCACTGATCTGATTACTTAAGCCTGGCCACCACACTGCTTGTCGGGCACGTTCTCGACACTTAACTACCCCTTGGTGACCAGTGTTGGTCAAGTTACTTGAAAAAAGTAATCAGTTACTAATTACTGATTACCTCCCCCAAAAAGTAATCCCGTTACTTTACTGATTACTTATTTTCAAAAGTAATTAATTACTTAGTTACTTAGTTACTTTTTAAAAACACAATTTACAACCTGAATAGGTGATAAAGCGATAGATCTTTCAGCCCAATTCTACTTTTTCTGCATAATCCATCATACAAAATGTAATCAAATGGAAACGTCTCTTTTTAAAACGTTAAATCTTTTAACTTTATGCATCAAGCAAAAATTAAATTATATGCAACATTCTCTGACTGGAAGAAATTTGTTTAACATTTAAACCTATTTTCTGCACATTCCAGCACATAAAATAAAATATTTTTTTGTGTTTACACTCACTCTTTCAAATAGATGCAAGTAAAACACAGCAGAAAATAAATAAAATCAAAGACTAGCGGTCCTGTTGCTCTATTTTCACCTGTAAAGCAGGACTGGGGTAGGCGGAGGTTTACCCTGGTGCAGGTGTGCCGCGGCGGTCAGTGGAAGACTCCGCGAGTTTCTCTGTGAATTTCCCATTACAGTCGTAGCGCACTCGCTGCTTGCTTGGAAGTTTAGGGGGATTTTTTCGCTGTAAAAAGAAGTTTTCTTCCCACGCACAATGGACAGTAATGTTTTTGTCACTTTTTATGGAATCAAACTCAAAATAAGGTCAGTACTTACACGCTTTAAACGCTGCATGCTCATACTCTCTCCCGTACTCGATATATTATCCATTGTTGATCTGTGAACAGCTGTTGTCACGAACGTCGCACTCGCTTACGTCACTGTCATGAGACATTCTCACAAAAAATCACGGTTTTAGTAACGCAGTAACGCAGCGTTCCTACGGGAAAGTAACGGTAATCTAATTACCGTTTTTGCAATGGTAATCCCTTACATTACTCGTTACTTGAAAAAAGTAATCAGATTACAGTAACGCGTTACAAGTAACGTGTTACTGCCCATCTCTGTTGGTGACCCTCGTGTATTTTGTCCAAAACTGCATTTCGCATGTTTGCAGGTATGACCAACCTTGTGCCTCGCAGGAGTAGTCCCTTGTGTACACTCAAAACTGCTCTTTCTGACCAGTAGTGTTTTACAACCCCCTGCAGCTGGTTCCTGTCCGGCCAGCCCTCTGCACAGAACTTCATGACGTGGGAACAGATGCTGTCAGACTGTAGCTGCTCACAGAGATCTGCAAGGTATTTGCTGGTAGTGGGAAGGCCCTCCAGCACTGCGTCAACGTAAATATCAGTGTCCTCCATAAGATCATTGTCTCTGGGCATCACACTGTGTGTCAGCGGTAACCGTGACAGCGTGTCGGCTGTGGTGAGGCTTTTGCCTGGAATGTGCCTTATAGTGTAAGAATACCTCATTAGGCGCATGCGGAATCTCTGTATCTGCGGTGGAAGCAAATCCAAGGCCTGCCCTCCAAGTAGGCTCACGAGTGGCTTATGGTCAGTCTCAAGCTCAAAGTGTAGCCCTAGAATAAAGTCACTGAATCTTTCACAGGCCCAGGTGAGCGCCAGCGCTTCTTTTTCCTGCTGAGCATAGCGCTGCTCTGTGGGTGTCAATGATCGTGAGGCATACGCGACTGGTGACCACACGTCACTGTCTTTCTGTAGCAAAACTGCCCCCAACCCGTATGAAGAGGCATCTGCTGAGATCTTTTGGGGTTTGTTTGGGTCGTAAAGCTGCAGTACTGGAGCGGATGACAGTTCTTCTTTTAAACTGCTAAACGCGTTTTGTTGCTCGTGCCCCCAGTACCACATGTTTTTAGTTGAAAGCAAGTCTCTCAGTGGTTTGTCTTTTTCAGAGAGGTTTGGGATGAATTTCCCCAGCTGATTCACCATTCCTAAGAAGCTTCTAAGCTCACTCACGGTGCTTGGCTCTTTCATATTCTGCACCGCACTAGTTTTGTCAGGGTCAGGACTCATGCCTTCAGATGACACAATGAATCCTAAGAATTTCACTGCTCTTTTGCCAAACTCACATTTTGACATGTTCAGGGTGACGCCCGCCTTCTCTGCACGGTCGAGGACAGCGTGGAGTCTCATGTCGTGCTCCTCTTTCGTGGATCCCCAGACCAGGATGTCGTCCATGTGGCACACGACTCCCGTGAGGCCGGCTGTCACTTCCGTCACCATCGTGTTTTGGAAATGCTCTGGTGCACTGGAAATACCAAATGGCAAACGATTGAAATGGTATCTACCAAATGGCGTAATAAATGTGGTGAGGAGAGCAGATTCTTTGGACAGCGGTATTTGCCAAAAGCCCATGTTAGCATCAAGCTTGGAGAAATACTGCGGCGCCTGTGAGCATGCCTAGTGTTTGGTCTACAGAGGGGAGGATATA
>CAKLIZ010000391.1:92163-138594 GCA_922035795.1 Oreochromis mossambicus | reverse complement strand
TTGGTTAGCATCTGTTGAGCTGTTCAGGTTACTTGCCATTCTAAAACGCTCGAAACGTCTGATCCACTTCTCCCACTCCTGGGGCTTTGCGAAGTCGAACGGTTCCGGAGGCTTGATGGTGAAAGTAGCCGCTGGTGGAGCTGCCATAACCGGGCCAGGTGTCGCTGCTGCCGCCGCTTGCTCCGTCATGTTTGTCGCTAGCCGATCGCCAAGCTGACTTTCTTTTCAGTTCTCTCAGTTCACCGCTTAGAGCGAGTGCACTTCTGACACCATGTTGTGTTGGGCTCTTGAATAAACTCCCTGCTCAAGCGATAATGTGGAGCAACAACGATGTTTTATTTTAGCTTCTCTCGTGCTGTTCACATATCCACACATTTCCTGTCTAGAGGGTAAGTACTGCCGCCTAGTGGCGCATGCATGTACATCAATATAGATTACACCACAAGGCAGTCGCTCCATATATCGGTTGTTAAGCTTAACGTGGGAACGCTTTACAAACATTCAGAGATGAACTTACACACTTGCTTTACTTCTCTCTGGGATAACTTCCTCGGAGATGAAATGCTGGTTTGGTAGCGAGGCTACAAATACACACAGCCGCTCAATCACGTGAGCACACTGCTCCGACGTGCTATGGTTATGAGCAGAGTTACGCCATGTCGCAAGTTTTGTGAAGTGTTTTTTTGATATTTAATGGATCGGATTACATGTTTTATTTCTCGCCGATATCCGATCCAGTAATTTAGGTCAGTATTGGACCGATACCGATACTTAATATCAGATCGGTCCATCTCTGATGCGTAGTAGATAAAGGTATTAGTCACCATCCTTTGTAGGGCTGGGTGATATGACCCAAAATTCATATCTCGATATTTTTTAGCTGGATGGCGATATCAGATATATATCTCGATATTTTTTTAAAGCCATAAAGTAAGAACAAAGAGAGTTCTTAGTCAAAGCTGTGTCCCAGATGTCACACAGGCACTTTTATTAACATACAGCATAGATGTACATGAAAAAAACTACTCAAAAATAAATTATGAGCATTTATTAAATAATGATGCTCTATAAATAAAAGAAAACTATGTTGTTTTGTGCATAACAAAGAGCTCACAATTGTGCAGTCAAAATGTAAACTAAAAGACGCTGAGCATAATAACATAGACAGATTTCACAGCTGCTCTGTTCCCAACTTCTACTGCGTGACTGACAGCCTGGAGTTTGAAATCCGCTGCATAACCACGTCTCTTAACAGGTGCCATTTATGGTCCTTATACACACACAATACGGTAATATTACGTTGAAGCACAGTACATATTACTCCGCAAGGCTCCTCGGTAGCCGTAATGCTCCGACAGTCCATCAAGCGGTGCAGCTCCGTAGCTTACCAAAGTCGTACTGAAACATTTTTTGACAGATTGCTGAGCGCTGTGTATCACATAAAATCGGTTCGCGGTCATCAAGCACAACCAGAATTCATACAAAAGGTGCGCAGTCAACTTTTGAGAGAATGAAAGGATTTCAGGCCGTGCATGGCGTTAGCGTGGCTAGCTCGTTAGCGTGGTTAGCTCGTTAACACGTTGACGCCGTCCAGCCCCACGCACGGGGCGATGCGCAGTAACTCATTAACGGAGATTTGCCGTGTCCATCTTGTCGCTGCCTGCAAGTGAAGCGATGGGGGAGGAGGGGGAGTTGTGTTCAGTGAAGGAGAGAGGCGAGGTCGAGTAACGTTGCGTAAAGACAAAAGTGGACGAAAGAGAGGCAAACTTGTGTCTCCACAACTATAATTATAACGTAACACAGACTATATCGATATAAAGGATATTGTCACATCTTATGTCTCGTATAAAAATATATCGTTATTTTTGAAAAACCCGATATATCGCCCAGCCCTAATCCTTTGTACCATGCTCTTAATGCAAGGGAGAATACAGGTCACAGCAATAAACATAAGAACTAAAACAACAAATACTGGGGTCAAGATCTTCAGTAGCATATGCCATTAGGGTCCAGAAGTCAGCCATGCGAGCCCATCCTGTGTGAGGCTCCTGGCGTGCGATCTGCCACATACCTTTGCAGCACAGTTAAGTTCTTTAGGGCCTTATAGATGTCGCCACCAGTGGAGTATCCATCTGGAATGAATGTGCAACACGTCTCACCAATTAGCTTACACACCTCACCTTGGGATGCTGTTATCAGGTCCAGCGTCATTCTGTTTTGCAACACCATTGTACGTATCGTCTTCTGTTCCTCTGCCAAGGCCGTTCCCAGGACCTTGGTAAGATTTATATGCCTCAGGAGTGCATATCTGTTGATTTCCACATGATCACTCTGTTATGCTGCTCCCTCCTGTTGAGTCATGACAAAGCCCATGGCTCAAAATTTCAGTAGCAGTCTTGTAGTGGTGTTAATGATGCAAATGACAACAACAATGACACAAAGGGAGACTCTCTGTAGAGTGTCAACCTCAGCATGGCACAGTGAAAAAGCATTAGGTGATAATCCTTGGGAAATTGTCGTCAGTCATTTCCCGTCACCGCCATAGCTTCTGGTTTCAGAGTTGTTTACGGAATCATGATACCATCCCTGAACTTCCTCTGCGCTGTCGATTGGAGCTTGGCACGCTCCCCTTATCCTTCAGATGCCCATTCTGTTGTCCACCATCTCCCGTCAATGCTCTCTAGGAAGCCCAGTGGCACAGCTCTCTGCGGGTTGTCAGCTGGAGGCGTTCTCCACTCCTCACTGATCCTCTTGACGCCTCTGTCATAGCCTTAGTCTCCATCTGCATCTCAGTCTCTTCTTCCATCACTTCACGTCATTCCACCTGTAATTTAAACAATGTTTCTTGTTTCGTTGACAGCGATGCTTTCTTAACATAGATGGGACTCTATCTATGGCAGGTTTAAAACTGATCTGAGCTTGATCTTCGAGGTATGCCACGGTTTGCTGTTTGATGGACAAAGGTGAGATGCCACTCCTGTTGCTGTGTATATCATCACAGTATATGGCTGCTGCCGCTTCTAAAACCTCAGCCTCAGCAACAGCAACGGCGGCTGCTTTTTCAAGTTCCAGTGCTTCTAGATCTGCCTCAAGAGTAGCCTTTTCTAAATCCAACTTGGCCTTTTGTTTTTTTATTTCGAGCTCCCTCTGTGCAAATGTGGCCCTGGTGCGTGCAGCTTCAGCGATAGCTCTGGCTTTTGCAGCGGCGCTGGCTATTGAATGCTTTGAAGAAGAGGTGTGCTTGGAGCTGGATACCGATGACACTTTGTCGTCCATTTCAGCATCTGTTAGATTTGTATTGTTTATTGCCATTTATACTTAGAAATAATTACACATATATGCTTACACATATAATTGATGTGCAAGTGGTGCTGACTGTTCTAGCTCAGCATAGCTATTGTTCTGAAAAGGAAGGTAAGCCACAGTCATTTACAAAATGGCTTTGTTCCTCAATGAAATGTCCATTCTTTACAAGCATGCTCTCTTCATAAAAGATTTAATTTGAGATCAAGTTGGTTTAACAAAAGCTATTCTGGCTGTAATTGTCAAGGCAATCTAAATGACAAGGATTTCCATACAGTAGTTCATATTTAAGGTCATTGTTGAAGTATTGCTCACATGTGCACAAATATACAAAATCTATTTTATTTGCATTTTTTTAAATGGCCTCATTTGGAAAGTAAAAAAAGTAATGGAGCTTCCAATAATGTCAAAATGTAGGTTTGTCCTTTTTTATCTAACATTGGAGTTAATATGTTACTTTTCCGTGTCAGATGGAGCTTTTCCTCATATTGTTCCAAAAAGACTTCAATTTTTTGAATACGAGTCCATTCATTTAAGTTGCAAGACTGACAACTCAACTGATATGACCGTGTTGAGGACTGTGAAGGAAACTGACATTTCAAGAAACGCATCAAACTGGATGACATCAAGAGGCTCTGGCACTGTTAATCCTGCATTTTCTGCAGACAGCGGAGTATACTGGTGTGAAGATAAAGAGGGACACAAAAGCAACACGATCAACATCTCTGTGACAGGTCTGTTGAAAACAGAAAATGTAATTAATATTTTTGATCAAGTAAAATGCTTTAGTGTAATTAAAAATGCTTTGACATGGCACTCTGTACTACTTCTACAAAATAGAACTGAGCAAAACAGACAAACAAAAAAGAATGAACATTTTAGAGCCACTTTCAAACAAATAATTTGGATTACGATTGTGGGTTTGAAATGAAAATTCTATACATTTTCTAATGGGAAATTTAGCAATCTTAGAATCTAGCAAGATGGTTTAAGCCTGCATTGCACAACTCATGCAACTATAAGGTTGGAATGCCAACCTTAGAATGCCAAGTCATGACCATTTTGGTTTAGGAGCTAAACCAACCTCACACATTTTTCCTTTTTAAGATCAGCCAACAAATCTACACTACATGGGCAGGGATGGAGTCTATATCACACCCTAATCATCCGATATAAAACAAAGCGATGCCTGTAGCTAAACTCATATCCATCATACAGTCACAGCAGTTTTATAGTTTTCCCGATGTTTAATCTATGATGCAGAGCAGATGTTGTTTTTTTTTTGTGATAATGAAATTTATTATTATAAAAGATTTAAGCTAAACAGTTTGGTTATCACTTGTGCTCCCATATTTCTCACAGTAACACAAATCATTCATTTAAATTACATATTTTTTAGCTGGTATGGTGATCTTGGAGAGTCCCGTTCCGCCTACTAACAAGGGAGACACTGTGACACTGTATTGTAAAAAGAAAAATACAACTGGCCTTGTGGCCGAGTTCTATAAAAACGGACTTTTATTCAAGACTGGCTATAAAGGATTTATTACCATCAAGAATGTTTCCATATCTGATGAAGGTCTTTACAAATGTCACATCTCTGGAGTTGGAGAATCATCTGAGAGCTGGCTGACTGTCATAGGTGAGGCATCCATTAATAGTGTTACCCCAAACCACTGACCTATGCTAAAGATTAAGTGAATGTTTTATGTATAATATGGTCAGTATTTCTCCACTCTTTTCAGAATCTTATGAATCTGGTCACCACCCCCTGAATCACAATTCGAATCCTCAAACTTTGCTGTGGCTTGTCATCACCTTTTCCCTCGTGTACCTGCTGCTGTTGGCACTGGGAGTAATATACTGTAGAAAACACACGAGCGCAGACATCCGAACTGAAGTAACCACTAACAGAGGTAAAGGCTTATCAAAAAAATCAGTCAAGCCTGTGTTTTTAACTGAGAATACCCCAGAGTTCAGTATAGCAGCTGTTGTAGGGTTCAGATAACTTTATTAATGTATCATCTTGTAAAGGAAAATCTATAAATGTCAAACTAATCAGGGTTTTGATAAAACATTTTACACTACAATATAGCTAATGAGTAAAAATCGACTTGAGGGAAAATTTTGATAAATTGACTGGGCGCCTATTGAAGCCAGAAGTTCTTTCAAGCCAGCAACTAAGATTTAAGATTTTTCCACTGTAAAAAGTGAAAACAAAATCTACCACCTGTTGTAGTTTTATAATTGCCGCTTTCAAATATAAAACAAAATTGCATGTGACACATCTTATTAAATACGAGAGGATAATTACATTTCATTCTGTGTGATATACTGTGTGATATGAAAAGCAAAAGAAGAAGGAAGGTAAAAAAAAGCACACACAAAAAGTGACTTCTGTAGTCACTTTTTTTATCCAGATCCAAATGCAAAAGAAGACAAACACCATGCTAACAGATTGTTTTGCTTTTTCTCTTCATGGCCAGATGTGATTTATGAGGTTGTAAAAATAAAGGAGAACAAAGGTATGTATATATTCCAGCTTTACTGGTTCCACAAACACACTCACACACCAAAGTATACATTTTCTGCATCAAGAAATTGTTACACGCATATTTCCATGACAATGTGAGACACAGTTAAAATTTCATTCAGTGGTTTTAGCAAGGTATAGCTTAACTGTGCATAAGAAAGAACAAAAGAAAAAAAAATAAAGCAATCCCCCAGCTGAGAGTCTATATTCCTTATGTCTTCTGTGTTGTGAGATGTGATGATTCATGTGCTATGTGCTGAGGTGTTTTTTTTTTTGTTCTCAAACTGATCTCCCTGTTGGAGCTCAGTCTGGGGGGAGTTATTTTTTCTCCTCATCTTTCCTCATGTTGTGCATTTTCCATTGTTATACCTCTCTGACTTGTCTTCCCCATGTGATGCTGTGTAATGTATGTGTGGTCGGAAGGGTAAGATGGCACTGGCACGGCTGGCAGCCTTAACCCAATTTCCCTCGGGATGAATAAAGTATTATCAATCAATCAATCAATCAATCAATATTGCACTTAAAATATGCTGCATATTTTAAAATAAATACATTTTCATTCTTTTAGCTGCAGACTTGATGCTTAAGATTAAATATAAAAACAGAATTAGGAGATAGGCTTAGTCTACACACACATTTGATTTGTGGTCGGAAAGTACAGTGTAAGAGTCTGGTTTTAGGATTATATATTAATGCTTATTAATGTCTTAATAAATGCTCAATCATCCATGTATATAAATACAGTTAATTCTGTTCATCTGGACGTAATGTTTAACTCCGCTGTTGCCGGTCCCAAGCCCAGATGAGAAAGGATGAGGGTTGGGCGTGGGGCTAGCAACCCCACCCTGTAAAAACTCCAACTGCTACGGAATCAGCAAGTGAATCTCATTATCAACTGAATCAGGGCGAAGATGATCGGCAACCCTTAATGACGGCAGTGGAGAAAAGCCCTCGGGTCGTCCACTGCCCGATGCGTCGACCAATTTTCGACCCAAAAGAAACTGCTCGTTATGGAATATGGAATGTACGGACTCTGTACCAAACAGGTAAATTGGCCCAGCTTCTATATGAATTTGACTTGTACCGGATGGACATCTTGGGCATCTCAGAAATGCGGTGGGCGGGAAGTGGGAAGATGGTTAGTGATGGAAAGATGGTGCTCTACTCTGCCCATGCCCAAGACCATGCACGCGGCGTGGGCTTCATCCTCTCGCGACGTGCAACAACGTCATTGCTGGCCTGGAAGCCCATTTCAGACTGCCTAATCTTGGCTCGCTTCCAAGCTAGGCATGTGAAAGTCACAATTCTTCAAGTATACGCTCCAACAGAAGAGGCTGACGATATTGACAAGGATGGTTTCTATGCGACACTCCAGGATGCCATCAACAATTCCCCGCGTCATGATTTGCTGATCGTGGGCAGAGATTTCAACGCGCAAATAAGCAGTAACCGGGACAGCCTGGAATCGACTATCGGCCCATTTGGAATCGCAGCAATGACAAATGAAAACGGTGGGCAGTTGATCTTGTTCTGTACGGCAAACAGGCTGACCATCAAGGACACCTTCTTCGGCCACAAGCGGATACACAAGGCGACGTGGAAGGCCCCCGGTGGCGGATATACAAGCGAGATCGACTACATCTGCATATCATCCCGCTGGGCATGCACCATTAGCGATGTTAGAGTGTGGCGTGGAGCCGACATCGACTCTGATCACTACCTGCTAATCACCAAATGTAAACTTCACCTGAAGCGCCTCCAACCACGACTGCAACGGCCAAGTCCTTTTAACGTTCAATGCCTAAAAGATGCAAATACGGCAGCGGAATTTCAACTCGAATTGAGAAACCGCTTCCAGTTCCTCGCTGCGGAAGGAAATAATGGAAACAACGAAAATTCAGATACACTCTGGGATGAGCTAAAAGAGGCTGTGGTCGGTGCAGCAGAATCGAAGATTGGTCGCCGATGGGGCGGCTTCAAGGAACACTGGATCTCCGACCGTTCATGGGAACTTATAGATCAACGTCGCTTGGCGAAGTCAGTTTGGGACCAGGTGGCCTCTGACCCACATGCTTCTGCAGACCAGCGTGAGAGGGCCATGGCCACCTACTGAGACCTTGCCCGACAGGTCAAATGCAGCTGCCGGCGTGACAAGCGTGAATGGACTGAAGCTAAAGGCATGGAAGCCCAAGAAGCAGCCGATCGGAACGATACCCGAACCTTGTACGAGATCTAACTGGGGCTCGCGGTGGCCGTGGTGTTCCAATCCGAGACAAAAATGGACGCGTCCTCCTTACTGCAGCTGAATAAGACCAACGATGGGTCAAACACTTCCGTGATACTCTGAACCAACCTGAGCCACCCCAACGGTTTGAGGCCGAAGACCTGGCACCTTCCATGGACCTTCTTCCTGTCGATATCGGACAAATCAGCACCGCTGAAGTCAAGACAACGATCCGACTCCTCAAGAGTGGAAAGGCCGCAGGCCTGGACGAAATCCTCACCGAAATACTGAAGACCCCATCTGGAAGCCGCCCTTACAAGACTCCTAAATGCCTGCTGGTCAACATCGCATGCACCCGATGATTGGATAAAAGGCACCATCATCAAACTTCCAAAGAAAGGTGATTTGGGTGACTGTAACAACTGGCGGGGCATCACGTTGCTGTCAGTACCCGGGAAAGTGTCTTGCCTCGCTCTTTTGAATCGGCTACGACGCGCAGTGGACGAACGATTGCGAGAAGAGCAGGCTGGGTTTCGGAGTGGCCGGTCGTGTCGAGCAAATCTTCACCCTCGGCATGATCATTGAACAAACATTGGAATACCAAAGGAAGATTTCTATTAATTTCATTGACTTCGAGAAGGCTTTTGACAGCGCCCACCGGCCGACTCTATGGGCTATCCTACGCCACTATGGAGTCCGTCAGCAGTTTGTAGTTGCCTTTCGTTGTCTCTACTCCAACTCCCGTTGCTGCGTCCGGACGGATGACAGCTGCACAGATTTCTTCAAGATCAATACTGGCGTCCGACAAGGATGCGTGCTATCCCCTTTCCTCTTCCTGTTGGTAATTGACTTCATCATGCGACGATCAGTTGACCAAGCTGGCCCCTGGCACGAAGCGTGTAATCTCACTGACTTGGACTTCGCAGATGACATTGCCCTGCTGGGCTCGACTCAGGAAGACCTCCAAAAGTTGACCGCGGCCCTGCAGAGGGAGGCGACGAAAGTTGGATTAAGAATCAGCGCCAAAAAAACCAAGGTACTCCAAGTTGGCTATGCACGTGCCCGCATTCCTGTCATGATTAACCAACAACGTGCTGAAGAGGTAGAGAATTTTACATATCTTGGCAGCATCATCTCGAATGACAGGGTCTCTGATCGGGATGTCGACGCCAGAATAGGGAAGGCGGTTGGTGTCCTGCGATGTCTCCAACCTATTTGGAACTCGACCTCCCTGAATGTTAGGGTCAAGATCAGACTATTGAACTCTATCATCTTTCCTACTGCACTATACACTAGTGAAACCTGGTGCTCAACAAATGCAATTACTCAACACCTGAACGTGCTTCAACAACGTGGCCTGCGGCGAATCCTGAGAATTTCCTACCGGGACCGAAGAACAAATGAAGAGGTCTTACGAAGAGCAGGCACCCGCCCGTTAGCCGATGTTGTTGCAGAAAGGCGCTTCCGCTTTGTGGGCCATATTTTACGCCTGCCCCCTCATCGCCCAGCTAAGATTGCCATTACATGGCGTCCACGCACTGGCAAGCGAAAGCAAGGCTGACCAAAGATCACATGGCGTCGAACATTCATGGACGATCTGAGAACTATCGACATTGCCTGGGATGAAGCTGAAGCAGTCGCTGCTGACCGACATCGATGGAGATCACTAGCTGCCCGATGCGCCGCCCGGCATAGGAGGAACTAAGTGCTAAGTGCTAAAGAACGTAATGTTTTTCATGGCAGAAATGTTTTGTCACTAATCCAAGTGACTTCTTCAGTCTCACCTGACTGCAGGTTTCCTCAACCTTTTGAACAGTAACTTTGTACAATGACTGAAACCAGCCCACTGAGTGAACAATGGGCTGTGAGGTCAGCGCCTTGATCATTAATATGCAAATTGTCATGACCATTGATCAATAACCATGCTGTTATCCTGCTCTGGAACACCAGCAAGTCATTGGTTCAGGTATGTGCATGAAACCTGGGTGAAAATCGACACAGAAGAGCCAACTCATCAGGCCAGGAATCCGCAGTCTATTCACACCAACAGGTCAGTGGATACTCTTTCAATGATGAGGATGTACATGTCCTGGACAGGGAGGAACACTGGTTTGAGAGGGGAGTCAAAGAGGCCATTTGGGTGAAAAAAAGAAAGACCATCTCTGAATCGAGGAGGGGGCCTAAGGGTACATCTGTCATCATCTTACAATGCTGTGATTGCAGCCACTCCCCAACTCTCTGTGAATGGTACTCATGGCCATTGATCAGTGGTTGTTGATCAATGGCCATGTTCAGTGGTACTGTTTCTAAGATTGGGGAAACCTGCAGTCAGCTGAGACTGAAGAAGTCACTTGGATGAGTGACGAAACTTTTCTCCCACTTATATTGGAATAATGGAATCTTCCAACAGTCCAAGCCTATGGCAGCATAACTAATGGAGGATTCAGGGTCACCTGATCCAGACGTAACTGGCCTGAAAGCTGAAGGCTCTGCTTCATAGTATAAATTGAAAATATTAATGGTTTGTCAACATCCACATTTAAAGATATGGTGCAGTGAATTGTACAATTTAATTCAAACGGTGCAGTGGTTGATGAGCATACATATGAAAAATAGTGCAGTTTAACTGTAACAGGCAACAATGTAAAGCTTTGACTGCACTGAGGCTGTGGTGTCTCCTTTGTCCCAAACAGTACAAGATGTTTCCAATTTACATGCCCGTCCAAGTCTGCAAGAAGAAACAGTTGTCTATTCTTCTATTAAGTGTGTTGCAGGTGAGACTGGCACTGCTATAGGATTCTTCTCTCAGCTGCTTGTTATATTTTAATTCCCGTTTCTTGTATAAAATGTTTATTTCTTGATTGCCTTATAGATTACTAAAGAAAAGATGCCTGACAGAAGAGAAAGTGGAATTATTACAGTTAAAAACAGGAGTTTCATCAGGACAAACATAATTTTTATTTACTGTTACTTTTTTTTTAATTGAAGCTTTACATTTTACATCGCTTCAAAGCAATACATGAATTGACTACATTACCAGTAATTATTAACTGAGCTATACTGCACATGTAAATTGCTATTTTAAAAATCCTTGGGGATACAATCAGTAAATATTAACAGCAGAATGTTTGTTTGTTTGTTTTTTCAAACTATATTGTACATGTCATTGTTTGGTCATATGTTTGGCATGTGTGAAATGAAAATAAAAAATATATACCTATGCAGTGAAGCACCAAAATCGGTATGTGGATATGTATGTTAAAGGACATTTGAAGCATGTGTTTCTAAGCAACACATATTTTTAACACACATTTTGAAATGAAGGCTGCTATAAAATTAGCCAGAATGATCTATATGTCTATATATATCTGTAGATAAATAAAGGCTGTTGTACCAAATTATAACAACAACCAAATTATATTTATATTTTAGAATAAAGACTGTAGAATAGTCGAGAACTTGCAAACATGGGGAAGGAATAATCATCTCCCATGACCGAGGTATACAGATTAGGGGTAAGGAGAGAGAGGGGAAGGACACAGGCTTACAGGGAAAAAGACACACTGACAAAGATTAATAATAACTAATGATTAAATGTGGAGTGTGTGTATAATCACAGAGAGTTAAAAGAGGTGCTCTCTTTCTAGTCCCTGCCACTACACTGCAAAATTTTGGATCAACTAAAGGGTTTTCAGGGAGTTTTGTTTAGGTCATCCAGCCAGAGAGTAACAGCCCCAAAGAGCTTGAGGCAATGGGCAGTCAAGTGCACCAGAGGCTAGCCATCAAAAGTTGACAACCAGTACAGGGCACGAAAAGCAGATCCAAGATCCTAATCTTCATTTGGGAATTCTAATATACCACCTAAAATGTTAAAAAAAAAAAACTAATACATTTGTACCACTAATAAAGTCCCTAACATTTTAATCACTTATTTTGTCAAAATAAGTGATTAAATAATATTTTGTTTTTATTTCTTGGGGGAAAAAAATTTAGATTCTTCTAGAAATTGCTTATTTTCCATTGCTGCTATTGTTGCAGGATGAGTGCGTTTTGTAACTTTAACATACATGATGAAACCACAATTAATTTTTCATGCTATGAACCACCTTAAAGTCGCACGTCGGCAAGTTACACAGTTGTGTGTACCACACAACAGATTAACCAGATAGCACTGGTTATCACTAAGCTTTCACATAACCAGAGTTCCAACATAGTAGTAAATACAGAAGATGTCTAATATAACATGGGACACAAATCGAGAAAGAGTTTCCACTAGTTCAATTCCCTGAACTTGTTAGTTGATTGCCTATCAATCCCGCTTATTGGTTCCACTTGCACTTGAGCTACAATCAGCTGATTTCAGATTGCTAGCTGGAGAAGAAAAATAGCAGCACAGTCTGTGGCGTAGATATGGACATTACTTTTAATATTATTGCACAAAAGGACAAGAGCGCACAATGGTAAAGTGCAAAATGCACCAAGGACAAAAACAACTTGATAACTACTAACTAAACTTTGCAAGCATCTGCACAGACAGAAAGCTAATGGTAAGCTAGACAATACCCCAGGGTGATTTAACTAATTGCATAACCATCCCAGCCCCCCAACCCGACTCCGAACTTCCCCAAGCAATGATGAGCAGTCAGGCTGCAGCCTCCGTTTCTACCTGTTCATAATCACCGTGGTGATTGCTTTTAACTTTCTTTCTGCTTGTTTTCATTTTTGTTTTGTACTGGTGGCTTTGTGTTCATGCCAAAATAGTAAGAGAAAGACCATAGGTGTGTTCTCATTAGGATAAAGATTTGTGTCGGTGTGTGGGACTGTAATACTGTTAAATAGTAATTTTGAGACAGTTTGTTTTAGGTAATTTTACAGAGAAGCAAGAAAGTAATGTAATGACTTACTTTCTCCTGGAGGTAATTAAGTAACGTACTGCATTTTACTTTTTACTTTTACTTTTTTGAGTAACAACAGCAAAACTATTCACAACAAACAGGGGACAAGCCTCCAATATGCACGAATAGTTGACCATGCAGCATTCAACTAAATTGCATGAATACAATGTCTTGATATGCTGCTTAGAGATGGTGGTGACACAAAACGGAGCCGATGTGAACCCATGGAGAATAAGAGAATCCATAAGGTGATATTGATAACAGAGTTAATTACATCTCTAAATACAACCATTTTATTGTAATCATGATGCACATTACATGCATGTTTAAAGGATCACATTAAAGTGTCACAACATCAGGTCAAAAGGCCTTTGTCCAGTATTGTTTTGTGAGGACAATGGCAGCACGTTGGAGTGGCTGTAGCTCAGGAGGTAGAGCGGGTCATCTCCGAAGGTTTGTGGTTTGATCCCTGGCTTCCGCTAGTCTGCATGCCAAATATCCTTGGGCAAGATACTAACCCCAAGTTGCTCTCCGATGCATCCATCGGAGTATGAATGTATGCGAATGTATAGTTAGAAAGCACTTCAAAGCATAGAAGACAGTGCTTGTGTGAATGGGTGAATGTGGCATGTTGTACAGAGAGCTTTGAGTTCTCCGGAAGATTAGAAAATAATAAGAACCATTCACAGAAAACCAGGTTTTCAGGAAGTGCATACAATACAGAAACCACTTAGAGAGCCTGTTAGGTTTATATTGTTGGATTGTCATTTATGCTTAGAAATATATACTCATGTATTCTTAGAGTTATATAATCGATTGCATATTGATAGCATGTCTGATCCTTAGCAGTCTGCAAAAACTCTGTGTGCCTCCCAGAGCACTCTGAGATACACACACATCCTAGGTTCATGAGAGAGGTCGTACCTTCTTTTATTGTTTTATGGTATGGTAAACACATCTGCTGGACTTCCAGGCCAGCAGATTTAGGGGAGTCGTTCACAGGGTCACATCTTGACACACACACACACACACACACACACCCACACACACACACATACCTACACGACACACAGACAAGGTATTCTTTGTTCACATGTATGCCTATGTAAGACGTCATATGTTAATAAACTTATGCATATTCATGTAACCTCAATAAAGAGCAGTGCTACGAGGGAGCAGACGAGAGCAACTGGAGTCAAGCAAAGGAACGGCGCTTGTCACAGTTCTCTCCCTCGTGCACAAGTAACATAAAGAGCTCTGGTGACTTGCGTCTTGCTTTTGCCATTGTAGTAGAATTGTCTTGCTTTTCCAGCGGTGGGTCCATGCCAGACAGACCCACCAGAGCCAAAGAAATTTCCATTCTTAAAACACAAAGAAAAAAGTTTTAGTTTTGGTTCCTCATGCCCAAACAATCGCAATTTGTGTCTAAAGGAGCCATGACAAGAACTTCAGTGTCAGAGAGGAACTATTCTTAAACCAATAATTCAACTTTACACTACCACTATACACTAAAAAAGTTTACATTCAATTTTTAGATATATGTAAATTTGGGGGGTTGGGTATCGTTTCTGTGCAGATTCAAAGTGGGAGTTACTGGCAGCTGACGTACATTTATGGAAAATAAATGTAGGTCAACCACAACCACCGCACATCAGAAGACAGAAAACAGCTGGGTCCACTTCTCAAATAAATTTAGTGTTGCTAGCTGCCAAAATGATAACACACTGCTTTTATACACTGCACTTCCATTAGCACATTAAACCACTGACAAACATTGAAAATACACCAATGTTAATGCAGCCTTGGGCCTTTCTGAAACCTAAACACAGCATTCAAATTAAATTCAGCTCAAGGTTAATGACACATAAACTGACTAGAATGTCTATTGTGACAGTTCACTTAAGCATTGAACCACTAAACATGTTTAGTTTCTTGAGCAAATAATATGGGAGTGGTTGCTTACAATGATCTATTTATAGAGTCTTGCACAAAGGAGCTGATACTGGCCCTTTCTGATTGGGTAAGGACCTTCTACGGCCCTGTCCAGCTCTCCTAGAGTAAATGCCTGTCACAGTCCAAGTGTCACCTCATACTACTGACCCAATGCTGTCTCCTGCCTCTTACTTTCACGCCAGAACACAACGCAATGACAGGCGTAACACATGAACGGGTTACACTACCAGTAGTATTATTAAGCTAAAAAGTTGTATTCCTGCTACCTGATATATTTTTATGGCACATACAACATACATCATATTTAATATGTTTAACAGTTCAGATGCTTGGACAGAAAAACAAAACAAAAAACAGACAAGAAAATGTATTAAAACTTATTAATTACATCATGTTACTCATTTCAAGCTGTTGTCACCAAGTATGTATAGACAAAAACAATTTTCTGACTAAATGTATTCTCATTAAAGCAAAATATCTGCTTATGCAGACACAGTGGGAAGCAAATGTAATTTTACAAATCTTTTTGAAAACATTGTACATTGATGCAACAGTTATTATTGCATTTACAACAGTTATGGACATTTTCTATATATCACGGTCATTCCAAGACTGACGTTTTCTTAACATGAACAGCAGCAGAGTGACCCATAGAACTGTGTCAACAGTTTATCAGGATGTAGAGAAGAACAGGAAGTTGATTATACTGTTATTGCTACGTGTTGGATACACTGTGTATGTTAACGCAGGTCAACAGCAAGCCAAACTCAATTTTCATGAGCCAGGAAACTGAGCGTCTTGCTCCTTTACTACGGTCTTCTAGACAGCTTACAATCTTTTACAATTGTGGCTTGAATAGCTCGATGAAAGTGCTGAGTGAAACTAAAAATAAACCAGAAAATAAAATATCCTTTAGCTCTTTGACATATGAAATAAATGCACAAAAAGAAATATCTATTGATAGAAAACATGTATCAAAGTTAGTCTTAGCTGCTAAGTAATGATAAACAGTAGTTTTAACAATCCTCTGATATACAAATTAGGTCGCTAGCATCATTGCTATGTTAATAGACCATGCTCTAAGCAAAATCCGCTTCTGGGATAAGGCTAATTCCTGGTACAAACACATTCACAAAACAATCTCTAAATCAGCTGTTATAAACATATAAAACAAACCAGAACATGTAATAAACTTACAGCCATTGCTTTCGATGGTGTATATAAAGATTCAGGGCACAGGAGATGAAATTTAAACACGGATAGGCAGGCTTTCTGTACAATGCTTTTTCCCAACTGACTGCAGCTTCCGCTTCCCACAATGCATTGCGAACACAGATTACTCCTTCAAAATAAGATACAGAAAAACTAATGATGACTGTATAGAAAATATTTTTTAACTAAATGACTCTCTTTTTTAACATAAATTACCACAGATGAAATATGACATTTTTATCGCTAAATTATTATGAATCATTTTTAATCTTTTACTTGGGACAGAACATTGATAATAACAAAGGAGCGTCACCATGTGATTGTCTGTGAAAAAACTCCGACAACACCCTCACTTAATATATGCAAAAGCCCAGATGCCATGCTTAAACAACAAATTTGTTCTTGTCAAAAAGAAATTACTAAATTTTCCATCATGACATTAGAAAGGGGCAACTTAGAAAATACAAAACTCTCACTATAGAGGACAAATGAGGCTCCAAATAGGCCTCGTATCTGAAAACACATGCAACCACTGCACAGGCAACATTAAAAACTATATGCATGATATACAGTCTTTTGCACCTGTTCAACCATCCTTGTGGCTTCAGATTATCCTCCAGTATTTAGCGATGTTATCTGCATTCCTGTTACCCTCTACCCTTTGCAAGCTTTTAAGAGCTGGCTATTAAGAAGCATCGCCAGAGCATGATACTGCTGCCACCATGCTTCACAGTAGATACTGTGGGTTTGTGGTGATTTGCAATGTTTGGTGTTCCCCAAACAAAGTGTCTAGTCTGATGGCCAAACAGCTCATTATTTGTTTCATCAGACCAAGGAGCCTTCTTCCAACTGATCTTATAATCTCTCATACATTTGGGTAAATTCCAGGTGAGGTTTCATATGAGCGTTTTATAAAAATACCTTACTCTTTCCTACTCTTCCATACAGTTTTGACTGGTGAAGAACTTGTGCAACAGTTGTATAATCTGTCCCATCTGAGTCACTGAAGGTTGTAACTCATTTAGAATGGTCACAAGTGTCTAGGTAGCCTCTCTCACCAGTCTTCTTCTTGCCATTTCTTCATAATAGATTTAACTGAACTCTGTGCGATTTTGGAAATCTTGTGTAGCCATCTCCTGACTTATACCTTTCAATCCCCTTTTGTCTCACGTACAGTAGCTTGGAGTGTTCTTGTTATGGTTTTGCTCCTGAGCACCAACACGCAGGACTACAAAGCTTGAAATCACACAACAGAATTTATTCAGTCTTTCACCAGGTGTATTTACAGGTAGTGCTGGGATAGTGCTATATACAGGATGTGAGGGGACAGGGGCTCCAGGAATCCGGGAAAAGGGAAACACACTCGTTCCTCTTCTTTGTCTCTCCACTGGTGACCAGTCTCTCCCTCCACACTCACCACTCAGGGTACACAGGAATGGGTCCAGGAAATCTATATACAGGAAAAGCGCAAGTTAAAACAAAACACTAGAACACAAGTAAACTTGGCTTAGAACTTGTTTTCACTGACACAACAATCCAGCGCTGAACAGCAGACCTCTCCTGGCCTAAATGCTGGCTGAACCTAATGAGGTCCAGGTGTCTACAATTCAGGGAAGCGTGGGCCGAGGGCGTGAACCCACAATGAGTTCTGCCCCAGCAACAGAGAGAGATGGAGAGAGAGAGAGATAGAGAGAGAGTAAAAAAAAAAACAGTGATCAGCGCCCTACTGATCCTCCAGGCCGTGACAGCTCTTTTGTCTTCATGTTGCAATTGTAGCAGGATAGTTATGAACCAGAGACCAGTCACGCATTAGTTGCACTCAGGTGATCTTTGCTGGAATCAACTAATTATTGATTATTATTTTACATTAATTTGTAAAACTCTGTTTTCACCTTTTTTTTGTTTTTTAAGCAAATGCTTGTAAAAAAATCTCAATTATATTGACCATGACTTCTTTTAATAAAGCAATAAAAGGTTCAGATATTGCAGGCGGGTGAATACATTTCAGTTTATGCCGAATAAGTAATGGTGCTATTATATGATAACACTGTTGATGCTAATTACATTACACTGAAAACTGGAGATGGTGGAAGAGAAGGAGGTGTAGTCATCTCTGCTTAGATTGCTAACCTTTTTCCTCCTGCTTGTACTGAATATTTTTTTCCTCCTGTTCTTTCATGTAAATTAGTATATGTTCAAATTTTCATCTCCACTGGATAAAAAGGTCATGAACTTAGTAGTCATTAAATGACCCTCACAAAACAAATTCAGAGCCTCTTTTCACACAGTTCAAGAAGCGTTGTGGTTATACTGCAAATAGTTTGTCAGGCCGAAACACTAAGATTAAAAAAAGAATAAACGAGTTACAAAAATACGAATATAGAGACGCTGTGTGGTTTGGAAACTCTGCAAAGGGCTTAAGCAGCATTAGTGTCTGCAAAACTTCCCCTCCTTGTGTGGTCACTGAATAAATTTGTATCTCTTCATATCAGAATTTGCATGAAATCCTTCTATGCATTGTGTTTGGTCAGAACACAGAATTACACAAGAATCATCACCGAAATTATCAAAATACCAAATTGTTTTGTTTGTTTTTTTTAGAAAAATGAGAGTTTCGCTCACAGTTTGGATTCTGATATTTGTAGAATCAATAGCGCTGATACTCTTCTAGTGAAACTTAGTTTGATACTAACGATTGAGCTACAAATTATTACAACTGCTAGATAAAAAGCAGCAGCCACATCTCAGATGTGTAACAAACTCAGTACTCACACAGTCTAATGCAGAAAAATGTAACCTCCATGTTGTCTTGCTGACAGATCATCAAACCGATATGCAGTTTAACATAACTAACAACCTCTTCCTGTTTGGCTTACTGCTGAAGTATAGAGGTGTCAACTTTCTACTCTAGCATGAGGTCTTGTCTGGTATTATGACCCCATACAGACAAAAAATACATTTAGGGGCCTTTAATAAAGGCAAATACTACAAACTGACTGAAGCATAATAACTCTGGAACTCCCCAGTGCAAAATTAAACCTTTTGTTGTATATTATTTCATGTCCCTTTATTGTTGGTCAGGAACAATAGCTACATTATATTATTTTTTTAAAGTCAGTTTATGTCAGGTGTATTATTTTCATAACACATTGGGAACAATAAGAACAAAGCAGTCTGACAGTGTTGTACATATTGCTATGAAATTATACAAAATGATCCAGTGACCTCTACAGGACATGATGTGCACACACAGTCATACACAACGCATAGGTGTAAGGGGCTCCAACGAAAATGGCAGTTAAAAAATTGGTTGCTAAACAAGATGATGCACAACTTCATTGCTGTTCTTTTAAAACTGTCTGCAGGTGTAAAGAATAAATCTAGCAGAAATCCATATCTTTTGGTGACAGGTGCTGGTCCCCGGCTGGGTGGCTGGCCTTTTATGGGCAGGATTGGATCCAGGGCCTTGGGATCTGGTGTCCCTTCTTGCCCGAGGGTGGTCTGTACCCCCTTGGCTGCTTCGCTGTGTGTAGTGCTGTAGTTTGGCTTAAGTTGAGGCTTGGGGGCTCTTGTTTCCTGGCAGGTTCTTTCTGTAGGGTGAGGCATTCAGGTGAGGGAGCACCTGTTGCTGAGTGTACCTTGTCTCAGACTCAGACCAGTTTGTCTTGTCCCTTTACTGAGTGTTTCTGCTGTCAGGTGAGTGGATGGCAGGTGTTGCTGTGTGCAGATGAGCCACAAGACTTCGGACTTATTTGTACACTCCAGACTGCTCTTTGTGGTGGGGGCAGTGGGTGCTGCCTCTGGCTTGGTGGTGCCCTGGAGCCACTTTTTCCTTCCCTGTGGTGGGGTCAGGGAAATGGGGATGCCTACTGAGCCAGTTGTTATCTGCCTCTCTCCTTCCGGCGTTATTCCTCTACCCTATATATCCCAGCCCTCCCTAGCCCCTACTGCTCCATAAAACACATCACTCCCATGTGGGGGTGGTGCATGGCTGGGCCTGGGTCAGGGGGCTTCGGCCCCTATCCGACATGGTCATGGAGGGTGGGGTTAGAGAGAAGAATGTTGATTTATCTGTCCATTTTCATATTTTTGTGTTCCAGGTGCTGTATGTTATTTTTTTCCTTACAGATGCAGCAGCTGGTCATGCATCAAGACTGTGGAGGTTTCAGGCCCATCACTACGCATGATTTTGAATATGAAAATGATATTAATTATGTTGTGATTGATAAGCCCAGAGTCATAATTTATGTGATTTTGCTGGTAGTTAATCATGCTTAATACTAATCAGAATATAATCAACTATAAGTTTAACCAAGGGCAATTCTAGCTTCAATTCAATTCAGTTTTATTTATACAGCACCAAATCACAAAAACAGTTGCCTCAAGGCGCTTTGTACTGTAAGGTAGGCCCTAAAATAATACATACAAAGAAAAGCCCAACAATTTTGACCCCCTTTGGCGACAGTGTTGACCACATGGTCAATCAAAGTGGCTTTGATCCCATCAGATTTTACGTTCCTTGATGTTTCTTGGCTCCTTGGCTTTCCTTCACTCTGCAGGTGGGGGAGAGATATAGGAGAGGTGGAGAATGAACTTAACCTGGGTGTCTATCGTCTTGTGTAGTCTGGGAGATGATTGGGTGATAGGGTGGGTACAGTTTCCTCTGTGGTGGGGTCGGATGAGCTGCCAAAAGTTCTGTGGGGCTTGGTGGTGGGCCCCGGTCCGGATGGGCCTGGGCCTTGATGGATTCCAGAGAGCGTGGGGGCCTACTAGAGTCAGCGGGGGAGCTGACCCCAGGGAGGGGCTACCTGCCCCCCCCTTCCTTCCCTCCCCATACCCAATGGCCTCCTTCTTCCCACTCCACCACACCCACCCACACATGCAGGGCCTTGGGGTGCAGGTGTATCACCATGATGCAGGGGAGGGACTCCCCCCCCTCTGTCCCCTTCTACCCACCTGTGCCTCAATTTTATTCCACAACATAGACATCCACATTAATCACACTCTCATAACACACACATATAGGGCCTTGGGGGTGGGGAGGAAGGTCTGTGTATTCAACCTCACCTCTGGTGCTGGTGCCCACCTCTCAATTGTAAATGCATGTCGACATTAAGGGTTCTCGGGAGGGGCCATGCTGAGACCTGTTGCTCTCTGTCAGAAGGCACCATGCCCTTCCGTGTTTTAAATGCACTTTAGAAGAGCACACAGCAACACCCCATATGAGCGGGCGGATGGGGTCTTTACTCTCCCCCGTTCTCTGTTCGCCATCGGGGCGGGGGGGGGGGGGGGGGGGGGGGGGGGGGGCTTGGAGGAGGAGTTGGCCGTCTGGTTGGGGTCTGGGATGTGAGGGCTTCCCTGCTGCTAGCCTGCCTGTCTCCACCCCAGGGAGAGGGTAACATCTCCTAGGTCTAGGGTCAGCCCTGGCCCGGTGGGCCTCTGGTGCACTGGACACTGTACACACACTCACACTCCCCAAATATACCCCAGGTCCATTTCTGTTTGTCTCCACGTTGGGCGAGTGCCAAGTATTTGTATATGTGTGCATGAGCATGGGAATGCATATTTGTGTCTGTGTGTGCCTGTTTGTCTGTGTCTATATGTCAGGTCGGGTCTTAGACTCCACCTCTCTGAGAACACCTCAGGCCCTCCCAGGTATGGGGGCCTATCTCCCCTCATCACACTCTCTGCCAGTGCTGATGCCCTCAGACGTCGGTGCATTGGTGGTTCTTGGTGTCTGGGGCTAGGTGCTCAGGTATGTATCGGCTCACTCCCAGTGGCTGGTTGGCAGGGCCGGGTGCCCGTGGCTTGGTCGGGCCCCTGGCTGGGAGGACTTATGGTGGCTCACAGGACGAGGCCACATTTCTGTCCTGGGTGATGACAAAGGCCTTCCATTATGGTCTTTGTCACCACAAGTCTGGCAGGCTGACAGAGATGGACAGTAACGTTACAAGTAACGTGTTACTGTAATCTGATTACTTTTTTTGAAGTAATGAGTAACGTAAGGGATTACCTTTGCAAAAGAAGTAATTAGATTACTATTACTTTCCCGTAAGCACGCTGCATTACTGCATTACTAAACCATCTTGATTTTGTTTGTGAGTGTCTCATGACAATGACATAAGCACGTGCGACACCCGTGGCAGCAACAGCCATGTGTAGATCAACAATGGATAATATGGAGTGCGGGAGAGAGTATGACCATGCAGCATTTAAAGAGTGGATGTAATTACATTACTTTAATTTTTAGTCCGTAAAAAGTGACAAAAACATTAGCGTCTGCTGTACACTCTGTGTGAGAAGAAAACTTCTTTCTACAGCGAAAAATTAAACTTTAAATCTGAGCAAGCACCTATCAAGCCACCGGGGGAATGTGAAATTCACAGAGAAACCCCCAGATCCACTCGCTGACACGACCGCTGAGCACCAGGAAAACCGGCACCAGAAAAACCTCCACCGGCCCCACTCCTGCTAAACAGGTGGAAATAGATTTAAGAGCGACAGGACTTAGTGCCGCTGAATCTTTGATTTTATGTTTTTTGCTGTGTTTTACTTGCATTTATTTGAAAGAGTGAGTGTAAACACAAAAAATATTGGAATACTGGAATATGCAGAAAATAGGTTTAAATGTTAAACAAATTTCTTCAAGTCAAAAACAGTTGAATATAATTTAATGTTTGCTTAATGCAATGTGCATATAATTAAAAGATTAAAAATAATAAAACAAGTTTTAAACAGAGGCTTTCCATTTGATTCAATTTTATATGATGGATTATGCAGAAAAATAGAATTGGGCTGAAAGGTCTATTGCTTTATTATTCAGGTTGTGTATCATGTTTTTAAAATTAACTAAGTAATTATTTACTTTTTAAAATAAGTAATCAGTAAAGTAACAGGATTACATTTTGGGGGAAATAATCAGTAATTAGTTGCTAATTACTATTTTAAACTAACTTGACCAACACTGCTTATCACAAAGCAGTTTATTCCTGATATAAACTAAAGTTTTAATGGCAACTACCGTTAAAAGTGTTTGAAGCTCTGAAACTGTAGTCTTTAATGGTCTGCAATTTTTAACATAAGCAGATCCTGCCTAGAAAGTAATGTCACTGCTCACTGTCTAACAAAATTTGCACTTTTATTTTTTGTTTGCAATACCAACACATTTTGTTGTTTGTTTTGAGAAAAGATGATTGATTTGATTGCTTTCCTTCTTCATATCTCTCTCTCAGGTGCAGTTTTCGCTCGCTTTGTTCCAGACAGGCTTCAGTTCTTTGAATATGAGTCTGTCTCTGTACATTGTGAGGTAGATAACAACATCACTGGATGGAGAGTGAAGTGGAAATCCCATAAAATAATGAACGCTTCCTACACATCAACATCACCCTGTATAATTTATCCCATCTTTGAAAGTCACAGTGGAGAATACTGGTGTGAAACTGAAAAGGGAGAACGAAGTGAGATTGTGAACATTTCTGTCACCGGTATGTTGAGTGATTGTTATTGATAGATATACATGTATGTGTGTGTGTGTGTGTGTTTGTGTGTTAATTCAGCTTTACTAGTGTTCACTGACAATATATGGCAGCCTTTCTTTAAAATATCCCCTTATAATAGGACAATCAGGATGAATATGAAGCACATTATTTATACTCAACAATGCACTATACTTAGTATGATCCGAAATAAGGGTACAGAGTAAAACCTATCAACCAGCAGTCTATAATACAAGGCTGGACGTACTATAGTTGTTTTAACACTTTTCATGAAAATGTAATTTTCCATAGTCGGATGTTTACTAAAACATGCAAAAAATTAACTGATACAATGTATTTTCATCACACTACTCAGCTGGTTTTGTAATCTTGGAAAGTCCAACCATCCCTGTGCAGGAGGGAAGTGAGGTGACCCTTAATTGTACAAACAAGAAAACTCAGTCAGAACACATAACTGACTTCTACAAAGATGATGTTTCTCTTGGGACCCAGTATCAAAGCAGCATGAACATCAAAAATGTCTCCAAGTCTGATGAAGGACTCTACAAGTGCAGCATTGATGGAGCTGGAGAATCACCAGAGAGCTGGTTAACTGTTATAAAACAAAGCAAAGGTGATTTAGATCATATATATCCCTGTTTTGTTTGTTTTAATTTGTCTTTTTCTTTTTCTTAAATTGCTTTAATATCTTCAATGCAGCCTTTCCAGTGCCTCACAAAGAGACTGATCTTTCACACAGTCACTTCCCTAAAAAAGACATTCTGCTGTGGACCGTTATCTGTGCTTTATCGGCGGCTATGTTGCTGCTGCTGGTGGGCCTACTTCTTCATAAGAGGCACAAAGGTATAGAAAATTTGTCTTACAAACTTTATTAGCATACTATTTCAAATATAAGCAAATCTTTGCCTGATTGTAATAGATCAAAACAAGATTAGCAGGATTGCTAATTCTTCTAATGTATTAGCTGCTGACTTTGATTATTAGGCATCTTTACATTAACCTTGACCTATCGTATTTCCTATCACTCCTCCCCTCTTTCTTTCAGTATCAGCCTGTTTTTCATCAGTATGGCTTTCACACTCACACAAAGACAACACCGGTGAGAAACTGCATCCTTGTTCAGTGGAATGTTACTAATGCATCTCCATGTGAAAAACACAAAATTTGAAGTTCAGAAATGCCCAAACCACTTTGGCCTTTTCTCTAGATCCCACCCCTATGTGACAATTTTAGATTCACATATAATTTAATTTGAGTTTAGTGTTATTTTATTATCAATAACAATCATTTTTTTTGGGCAAAAGCAATATTTTTTGTTTTTTCAGCAGCTTGGCAAGCCTACAATTCAACAGTACCCTATGAATGGTCCTCTTGCACTTTCACACCTGTAGAAAGAGATTAGTGTAAATAAGAGAGATGCATTCAAGGTAGTCTCATCAGAGGAGGAAAATATAAATAAATAAAGTCAAGACATTCAATCTGAGGTTACAAACATACAAAAAGTTAAATCATCAACAGTCAAATCTGTGTAACATCAGTCAAATCTGAGCAAAGGTCCCCCATAACTCGTTCAGAATAAGCCAAATTCCCTCTATAGTAACTGTAGTATAATAAAGCCATACAAAATGTATCCTCATGCTATGCATATTTACAGAGTCGCAGGCCCTTCAAAGAACATAGTTATGGTTCAAAATGTAGCACTTCTGATTCATATATTTTCAGCATTTTGAAATTCTCTTAATTTATTAAGTGTGGAAGCTTATACTCAACTGATGCCATTTTTATCGTTACAAGTTGTTACACTTATTTGTCAAGTGTCCCTCACACAGGGAATATATGTACTTACAGAGCAATGGAAAAAAAAACAAAAAAAAACATACAGTTAACAAATACTGAGATTATGAACAGAAGGATTTAAACTGTTTCTATATCAAAATCATTTGGCAATTTAACAAAGACAAATATATTTGAGTCATAGTTTAATGACCAGAGGCATTACAGATTAGCCACCTTGAAATAGTTAGGGTCATTAAAACTCCAACATAATTATTTGTATTAAAAGGTTTTATAATAGTGATCCAAATATTTTACTGTCTACCTAGCTTCCCAAAGTTAGGATGTAACTCTACAATGCAAACTTCTGACATGACTTCTGGGCCACAACCCCCATTTTTTTTTCTAAGTCCAGCAAGGCAAGAACACCACTGACCCACATCAAGCGACATGTGCTGTGGTCAGAAAACAAAGGAAAAAGAAAGGTAAAGTTTTATTAGTCCTTTACACTTTATGCTTTAACAAATTAAATATCTAAATAAATAACAACAGTGTGACAAAGAGCATTTTAGTGTTTAGGTTTTATCTTATATTTGTTGTTAGATGGAGACAGTTCCATTGATCCAGACGATGTCCTGTATGCCACTGTTAAAAACCACTGGAAGAAAAATAGGTACCCAAACACATGCGCGTGCGCACACACACATCCATCTCTCTCTCTCTCTCTCTCTCTCTCTCTCTCTCTATACATATATATAATAATGATCTAATATACATGTTTTACAAATAGAAAGAAAAAAAATTTCCCATCTGTTCTGTTCATCCTGATGTGATGACAAAATGACCAAGCTTCTGGGATTTTGCTACCTGGACGATTAAACATGCATTAAGAGAAAAAAGAAAAAGAAAAAAAAGTTTCTTGATAAACAGTCAGATACCTTTGTGTCAGAGAAGAAATTAATCCGTGCTGTCAAGAAGAGACTGTCATCTATTCAGCCTCATACATAATTTATTTGCTGGACTTACAGTAAACCATTATGTAAGGTTGGCCTAACATGTGTCAGAAATGAAAAAAAATGAGAAGGACAGATTAAAAAAGACAAAATGATCACTAATAATGTTATTTTTAAATATGAAAAATCAGCCTTAACTGTCATTGCAGGTATCATCCCAAAATGGCAGATTAAAGTTCTTTTATATGTATGTTGGAAATTAATTTTATCTGACTATGAACTTTTTAAGAATATCAGCATTTTTGTAAGTATCTTTAAGTAAGTATATTTTAGCACTTGTTTGGAATGGACTCAAATAAACTTCGCTTACAATTCATTCCTAACCTATTCATATTCACTCCTCAAAGATCAGGATCTCAGGAAGTACAAAAAGTACAGAAACCACTGGAGAGCCAAAGATATTTCACTTCCCCAAAAACATCAATAAAGTTCTACTATCATTTCCTCAAGTGTCAATAATTATGTTTTCTTTCTAAAATAATCATATTCAAAGTATGTTGCAGTGGTAAAAGCAACTTCTGCATTTTGTAACAGATACACACAAACTTACCACGTTCAGTAATGGCTGTTTTGGGGGGGGGGGGTTTCCAGCACTGTGTCAAAGTGTGTGAGTTAGTGGGACAGTTGACCTAGACCAGGGGTGGGCAATCTTAGTCCACGAGGGCCGGTGTCCCTGCAGGTTTTAGATGTCCTCGAACCAACACAGCTGATTTAAATGGCTAAATTAGCTCCTCAACATGTCCTGAAGTTCTCCAGAGGCCCCCCCCCACACACACACACACACACATACACATACACATACACACATATACACACATAGCCTCTATATTGGTCTCTGTCTTAGTGACATTAGTCTCAGATAACCACTTTGTCCTTTGTCTTACTTGTCTAACGGCTGAAGATGCTGTGCATATGAGCACAGCTGCTACCTCTTTTTAAATACATTCACTGTGGTTAGCTACTAACATAGTGTGCACTACTTTTATATTTTTCCATTAACATATTAAACCAATGACATCTCTTAAATTACACCCTGTCGAATGTGTCAGGGTTCCTGGCTGGTTCACCCAGTGTTTTCAGTTTTGTCATGCTCAGTTTATTTTCCACATCCGTGTTTTTCGCTTTCTGTTTTCTATGCCAGCCTGTCTACCTGTGTATTGTGTTCCAGTTCATTCCATGCATCATTAGTTAGACTAAGTTCAGCCGTGTACTCACCTGTCTCCAATCGTCGTCATTGTTAGTCATGTATTTAAGCCCTCAGTTGCCTTCAGTCCTTTCCCACATAGCAAAATCGGTATGGCCTGGAACAGTTTCAGCTCTGGCCCCAGATGTCAGCCTAATGTGTACCCCGTCCCTCTTCCCCGCTGTTTTTCTTTCCCTCTTTCTTTCTCCCCTTTCTTTCCCCCAGTTAAGTCTGTCCCGTATTCAGCAAGTGAAAATAAAATAAACAATAAAAGGTGAATCAAATGGACCATTACGGCAAGGCTGGGATGGTCAATTTGGTAAAGTAAATCCGTTGGGCATCTTTCTTCGCCTTTAGACAATAATTCTGATGGCAAAAGAACCAAACGGGACAGGTTAAAAAAAATAAAAAATAAAGCCATGTACAACAACATGTGCCAGAACATAATAGTGCAAAAGTCACATAATGAAACTCTGTTCAGATGGTGAATGGACTGAGTAATCTGGGAAAGTAGAAAAGCGAATCAAAGTGCTCTATACAACATGTGACATTCACACACTTTCTCCAAACTGAGTGCTTCCTAACTACATCCTTACACATTCACAGAGACTGGAGGAGCCAGGGATCGAACCACTAACCTTCCAATCAGTAGGTGACCTGGTCTACCTCCTGAGCTACAGCCACCCACTGACAAAGATGAGTAAACCGCCACTAGGTTTTGGATATAGTGTACACTCACAAACCTGTCAAATCTGCATTTGAAATGCTGGCTACCATAGCAGTATAGTATTGCAACATGGCATTTGGGTCTTCTAACTAAAATAGGAAAATGGGAACATAAACAGTGCCTCATTGCCAGACCTGGCCCACATCTGGTTGACATACACCCTGCCATGACACCAGTCAGTCAGAAGTGGCAGCTTGATGCCAGATCTGGGCCAGACCTGTTTTCTATGAGTCTGGGCCACATACAACAAACCACAATCGGGCCAGATATGGCATGCCATCACATATGTCAGGCTTGGCCCATATCTGGATGACATACATTTTATCATGCCAGAAGTCAGCCAGCAGTGGTGGCTTGATACCAGATCCGGGCCAAACCTGCTTGATATGTGGGTTGTCATGTCATTGATGTTGTCACTGCCATTCCCGTGTGTGTTTTCAGTTTAGTCAGCCATTCAGTTAACCAGCCAGCCAGTCAGTCAATATTCATTCATGTTCTGTTCATCCAGTCTACAATAAACACCTTGGTGATCCTTCACTAATCAACGAGTCCTGCGTTTGGGTCACCTCTTTGCATCCACACACAAGCCCTGACAAAATGCAGCATTGTATGTCTGAAACACACACTCAAATTAAGTTCAACCTGAGGTAATTGAACTCACACTAGTTCATGAACTGACACTAGTACTTCATTTCATGAAATGTGCCACGAAGACAGGCCTGCGACCCAGCGGACTCTGACCTTTTGAGCAGCAGGAGACAGCGCTCTCCCTATGGGCGGAGAAGCTCCGGTGGAAACAACGGCTCTTCTCAGAGAGGGAGCACGTCTTTGAGGAGATTCATCTGGCTCTGGGCAAGCCTCGGAGATGCCGCGGTCCTCCACCTGCTGCCTCACCTGCACGCTGCGGAGAGTGGGAGTCACTCGCTGAGCTTCTGCTGCTCCCTCTTTCGCCGCCCCGCTCCTCGCTCACTTAGCACCAGCCGCTTCACTCTCCGGCCCTTCCACCTCGGCGTGCCGCAGCGACTCCGCCTCCCACCTCGGCTCAGCGGAGGCTCTGTTTCCGCCAAGGAGAAGCAAGCCTCACGCCGCCGTCGCTCCTCCCATTTGGAAATGCAGTGTCCATCGGTGAGCAAAACTGACTTTTTTCTTTCACCACACCATAACTCAGGGACTGCTCGCCAATAATCTAAATCAAAGACTGTGTACTGTGATTACATTCTGGATTTTCCTATTAATACTCACCATCCTGCTTCCGAAAAGACTATTCCCCCATTCGAGGCCGTCGTTAATAATATTCACGCCACTAAACCCGTCAGCATCACTCATTCAGTCATTATTTCCACACCCATTGCTCAGACTTTTCCTGCTAGCAGGGCGGCTCAGATTCTGCTTTCCCCTTCACCTGTTTCACCTTCTCAGGTGGAGGCAGCTAGGGCTCAGCGTGTCCCCGCACCGGCACTAGCCCCTCGGGATGATGCAGCTGAGGCCCAGCCAGCACCCACTCCTCTGCCAGCTCCCAGGGCGAGGGCAACTAAGACCCAGTCCACTCCTGCACTAGTTCCTGTTCCTCGGGTTGGGGTGACTGGTGCCCAGCTAGCTCCCGTGCCTGTCTCAGCGCCCAGGGTGAGGGCGGCCAGAATCCAACCTGACCTCTTTAGAGGCTCAGCTGAGGCTCTCCAGCCATCCTACTCACACTCTGGAGGCTCGTAAAAGCTAGCCTCTCCATCCGTCAGTCTACCACTTCATCCACCTCCTCATCCAGCTTTTCAGGCCCTAGCTCAATCGCACAGTAATTTAGCAGCTCAACCATTAGCTCCTCCAGCCTCACCTCCAGCGGCCCACTCTCCAGTAACCCACTCTCCCGTCCTCCAGTCATCTGTAGTTTAGTCCCCTGTCCTCCCACCTGTGTTCAGTCTTCTCCAGTCCAGTCACATACAAGGTCTTAAATAATCAGGCCATCTTATCTTAATGACCTTGTAGTACCATATCACCACATTAGTCTTTCTCTGGGAGAGCTTTGGCAAAATTCCAAGATAGGCTAAGAACATTGGGTCTGAATCACCCATGTTCTTCACTAAACAACCTTATAGTTCTGTATCACTCCATTAAAGCACTTTGCTCTCAGACTGCAGGTTTACTTGTGTTGCTAGAGTATTTTAAACTAGAAAGGGAGGCAGAAACTTCAGCTTTTATGCTCCTCTTCTGTGGAACCAGCTCCGTGTTTGAATACGGGAGACAGACACTATCTCAACTTTTAAGATTAGGCTTGAGACTTTCATTATTGCTAAAGCATATAGTTAGGGCTGGACCAGGTGACCCCTCTGAACCCTCCCTTGGTCAAAGTGCAATTGGATTCCTATGATGCACTGAGTGTTTCTTCCTCATTTGCCTTTTTTCACTCTTTATACACCACTCTGAATTTATCTTCTTGCTCTCTCTTCTAGGTTGTCTTTGTCCTGTCTTCCTCCCCTCATCCCAACCAGTTGCAGTAGAAGGCCACCCCTCCTCGAATCTGGTTCTGCTGGAGGTTTCTTACTCTTTAAAGGAAGTTTTAAAGAGTAAATAATTACCATGTAATAATTTACATAGCACAGCTTCCCATGTAAATTATTACATAGGAAGCTGTACTGAAAAGAATGGCAGCAAACAATGCAAGGTGAACAGCTTTCAAAGATGAAATATAAAAGTAGTTTTGGCGATTTCCTTACCTGTATGACTGAGCATAGATCGAGAAATTAAAAAGTTGATTCTGTTCATCTTGATGTAGCATTTTCAGTGGAGAAATAACAGCTCATTAGCTGTCAGCTGTCACTCATCCAAATGACAGCTGGCTGTCCTTATAAACAATGCCATTGCACAATGACTTAAACCAGCCCACTGAATGAAAAATGGGCTGTGAGGTCAGTTTCTTGATCATTAATATGCAAATTGTCATGACCACTGATCACTGATTTGTGATAGCAGCTCTAATTTTAGTTCACAAACTGGCAACATGAATCTTTTTTATTTAGACTATGATTAAAATAGATATAGATTTACTAATGGCTTACCTGTACAAGGTTATATGAGCAAGTCAGCTGACATCATACTGATAGGGCTCAGTTAACTTTAAGGCCCAGTAAGTGTCCCAGTAAAATCCCTTTTACTTCTACTTTTGTGATGCTCAGTATTAAATACATCATTGGGTTAACATTTAACTTGACCTTGGTGCTCAATGGCTTGTCAGTAGAAAATCAAATTTCAGCCTCATCAGACTATCATTACTCCCCTTTTTACTTTCTTAGGTTGAAAGTTCATTTGGTCAGTAAAAATGAGCAATAATTGTATATATATTTTGAGTGACAGCAGAGGGCAGAGTGGAACTGCTTTTAAATATTCAGATCCAAAAAAAGGGCAAGGAAAACAATTGTTAGAGAATGTTATACTGTGGACGACTGAGGATAAGTCCTGGACAGGTTTTATCTCAGGTTTAATTTTAATATCAAGTAAAATCCCCTATAAAAGCTGTTGATCCCCATCAGTCCAAGTAGTTTTGTTTTCAAGTACTAGAGTTGCAATTTGATGAATAAATAAATACTTTTTCTTTCCCCCAAACAGTCCCCACTGCAAATAGCTAGAGATGGGATCACATCTATTACATAGTTATTGTTATAGCAGTTATGTGTCTTAGCGATAATTCATGGTACAATTTGCATCATCAACATCAGAAATAAATTAAACAGGAAGAGGAAGTCCCAACCTACATTTCGTCTGATGTATTTCAGTCTGATGCTCTCGCAGTCAGCAGCAGCACATTATGGAGATTACAACTCTCAGCATCCAACTTTGTAAGTATTGATTCCACCAATCAATGATACATTAAAATTTTTAGCCGTCATATATCTCTGATGCACAGAATTCAATTTGTCTCTTCAGTGACTGATATTTTGGTCCTCGTGGCTTTACAAGCTGACCGCAGCAACTTTGCTGGTGAGTGATATAAATAAAAATGTTTAGATTACTAACAATCCTGTAATACTGAGAATAATTTTAAATAACGATATGCCATATTTATTCAAATTTTAGCTAGAGAAAACCAAGTTCAAAAAGCTCTGAAACTGTAGTTTTTAATGGTTTGTGTTTATTTGAACAGAAGCAGATCCTTTCTAATATGAACCTTCACTGACTCACAATCTAGCAAATTTAGCACTTTTTTTCTTTTTTGTAATAGTTACGCAGTTCGAAATACTTTCTTATCTTGTTTTAGAAGCAAATCAGTTTTTTGATTGCCTTCTTTCTTGAAATATTTGTCACAGATGCAGTTTTTCCTCACATTGTTCCAAACAGACTTCAGTTTTTTGAATACAAGTCTGTCTCTGTACATTGTGAGGAAGATAACAATGCCACTGAATGGAGCATGAAGTGGAATCCCCATGAAATAACAAACTCTTCCCACACATCGAGCACATCACCATCGCCCTACACAATTTATCCCACCTTTGAAAGTCACAGTGGAGAATACTGGTGTGAAACTGAACATGGAATAAAAAGTGAGACTGTGAACATCACTATTACCGGTATGTTGACTAAATACCACACACACATATATGTATATATATATATGAACCTCTATTAAGTAAAAGAAAGATTGAAAGATTGCATTTCAAATTTTCCACATGGCTAGATATGATGCTTATTAGGTGTCATACTTAACAAGCACAGTATACAATACAGGTTTGGGCAATTTCAGGTGTTTAACTACTATCACAACGAAGAAGTTATGTTTTTGTTTTATTACCATAGTCAGATGTTTATTAAATATTATAAATTATTATTATTTATTATTAATAATAATAATTAATATTATTAAAAATATATTTTCATCACACTTCCCAGCTGGTTTTGTAATCTTGGAAAGTCCTGCCTACCCTGTGAAGGAGGGAAATGAGGTGATCTTTAACTGTAAAAACAAGAAAACTCAGTCAGAACACATAACTGACTTCTACAAAGATGGTGTTTCTCTCGGGACCTGGTATCAAAGCAGCATGACCATCAAAAATGTCTCCAAGTCTGATGAAGGACTCTACAAGTGCATCATATCTGGAGCTGGAGAGTCACCAGAGAGCTGGCTAGCTGTAATTAAACAAGGTGAAGGTTATTTTATTTTTATTATTAAGAATATACCTGTGGGCGTGTTTTTTATATGCTTTAAGATGCTCATGTTTAATATCTTCTTTTCACCACCCTACAAAGAGACTGGACTTTCACAAAGTCTCTTCCCTGAGACGCTCATTCTGCTGTCGACTGTTATCTGTGTTTTATTGGTGGATCTGTCGTTGGTGGTGTTGGGCCTGCTTTATCAAAACAAACACAAAGGTACAGAAACTAGGTCTCCTAGAAATTAGATAGCTATAGATAGACTGTTTATTCCTTGATATTTGCTTATATGTCAGATATTACTGTCATGTTAATAGCCACATAAGCAAATTGCACTTAAAAAAACGTTTTTGTTTTTTAAATGTATTAGCTGCTGAGGTGTTGATTATTATATATCATTACATTAACATTTCCTAATTTTTGCTACCTCTCCTCTGCTTTCTTTCCTACTGATGTAATTTTTTTTCATGTGTCCTTCAGTATCAACCAGTTTTTCATCAGAACGAAATTCTTGCACACATGAAGACGACACAGGCAAGAAACTGTTTCCTTGTTTAGTGGAATGTGACTAAAACCTTAGAAATGCCCAAGGCACTTTTCCCTTTTGTTTTAATCCCACACCCATATGACATTTTTAGAGTTTAATGTTAATTTATTATTAACGGTTATAATTTTGTTAAGATAGAAACACTTTTTCTTTTGTGATAACATCTGTGCAAACCTACAATTCCACAATTCCCTTTTGGACTGACCTCTTGTGCACTCAAACATGTAGACAGAGAGCTAAAGGCAGCCAGCAGAGGTGCTTTTGAGATAGTTTTATCATATAAGGGTAGCAAATTACAAATTAAATAAAGTCTGGATATTCAATCTGAGATTGCAAGCATACAGAATGCTGAATTACCTACAGGGTCATTCTCTGTAACATCAGGCAAATCTAAACAAAGTTCCCACATGACTCCCAAAATCTCAGATTTTTGTCTCAGGCTGTAACATTACAAAATATGGGACAAGTAAAGTGCTGTGAATTCTTTCCAGATGCACTGCATATATTGAAGCCATAAAAACTTTTATCTTCATCCTTTAAACATTTTCTCTCACAGGTCCTCCAAGTACATAGTGGTGGGTCAAGATTTGGCACTTTTGAGCATATTGAGCCCTCATAACTTGCAGATGCTTAAATCCTGCTGATGGGATTTTTCACATTTGACACCACAGTCATTCCATCACAGAAAAATATACATAATAACAGAAAAAATGAAACCAATACATACAATTTTGAGAAATGCTAACTTGAATAAACAATTTAATAATGACAAATATGTGTTAATTGTACAATAGTTTAATGACTGGAAGCACTGGAAGCACTACAGATTAACCACGTTAACCAGATTAACTTGGTCAGGATTATCAAGAAGCTCATCAAAGCTCTATAGTAATCAAACCTTTTAAAACAAATAAGTAATGCAGATATTTAACTGTGTACCTAACTTGCAAATACAATTCCAATCAAAAGTTTAAGACCACTTGAAAAATGTCAAAAAATCATATTTTGCATGTTTGGATCTTAACAAGGTTCCAAGTAGAGCTTCAACCTGTAACAAAATGAAATGGGAATGAAACAAAACATCTTTTGAGCATGTAATTTATTAAAAAACAACGCTTAAGCTGTAACAGGCTGTTTTACAGCTCATCAAAAGTTTAGGATCACATGCCTTTAAAAGGCCAAATCTGTGCAAAAATGTGGATTCACTGTCATTTTCTGTCAGGTAGTCACACTGTCATGATGTTTTGATGGGAAAGGCAAAAAAATGTTCCCTTTTTTAACGTGGTTTGGTTTATGAATTGCATAAGCAGGGTCTGTCACAGTGCACCATCGCAGCTGAGGTGGGACGCAGTAAGACAGTCATTTGGAATTTCTTAAATGATCCTGAGGGAAATGGAACAAAAAACTCAACCACTAGACCACAAAAAATTTCACCAGCACTGAGCCGGAGGATCCATTTGGCTGTCTGTCAAGACACTGAACAATCCTCGACTCAAGTCAAGGCCATTACTGGTGGCGACCCATGGAGCAACCCCATAACCATCAGACGGCATCTGAGACTGAAGGCCTTCAAAAATAAAAGACTTCTTCAAATTACTTTTTCTCCTTGAATGCCACAGAATTGATTGTTTGGACTTTGCAAGAGAGCACCAAACATGGGACATTGAAAGGTGGAAGAAAGTTTTATTCTGTTATGAGAACTTTGATGGTCCTGATGGTTTCCATTGTTGCTGGCATGACAAGCAGATCCCACCTGAAATGTTTTCTACACACCATAGTGTAGGGGGCGCCATAATGGTCTGGGGCGCTTTTTCCTCCAGTGGAACAATGGAGCTTCAGGAGGTGCAGGGCATCAAACGGCCACTGGTTATTGTCCAGATGTTGCAGAGAGCATCCCTCATGACTGAGGGCCCTAGTCTGTGTGGTAATGACTGGACTTTTCAACAGGACAACGCTACAGTACACAATTCCTGTAGGACAAGAGGCTTCTTCCAGGAGAATACCATCACTCTTTTGGAACATCCTACGTGTTCCTCCTTATCTAAATCCAATTGAGAACCTCTGGGGATGAACGGCAAGAGACAACAGCTCCAGACACTTTGCGGTTGTCTTCAACACTTGGAGAAATGTTCCCACTCGCCTCATGGTAACACTTGCATCAAGCATGCTGTAACAAATTTTTGCAGTGATCAACAATAACGGTGGAGCTACTCATTATGAGTTCATGTTTGGAAATTTGATTTCTGTTTTGGTGAGGTTTACAAGTTTTTTGGAGGTTCTAAACTTTTGATCAGTTGTAAAACAGCCTGTTTGAGTTTAAGCATTGCTTTCAATAAATGTTTTGTTTCATTCCCATTTCTTTTTGTTGCTTGTTGAAGCTCTACTTGGAAACTTTTTAAGATACAACCATGCAAAATGTGATTTTTTTGCCATTTTTCAAGTAGTCTTAAACTTTTGATTGGGACTGTATTATTGTCTGACTCAAACTCCTGATAAAGTTATGTTATATAAACATCAGATTTTAACCATGATACATACTGCATTCATGACATGCATCTTAAAAATCTGACATTAAATCCTCATCCCCCCCTTTGTTTATTTTTAAACATTTCAGTCTTGCAAGAGGAGAACACACAAGTGAAATATGCCATGCTAGAGAAAGGTAAACTTTTTGAGTCATTTATATTTTGTGGGGGTTTTCAAGAAATAAATGAGTACATAAATAATGGCATGTGAGAGAACAGCATTTCAGTTTTCAGGGATTGTCTTATTTTGTTTTTTTGTACATATATACAGTCAAGCCCATAATTATTCATACCCCTGGCAAATTTTGACTTAAAGTTACTTTTATTCAACCAGCAACTGACTGGAAATGACACAGGTGTCTCCCAAAAGATAATAAGATGATGTACAAGAGGCATTGTTATGGAAGAAAAAATTTCTCAGCTTTTATTTACATTTGAGCAAAAAGTATCATGTCCAGAATTATTCATACCCTTCACAAACTGTCACAGTCTCTGGGAAAATCCAAAGTTCTATACCATTCCAAATAGTCAAAGCTGTTCTAAAGCATCCTAATTACCTTGATTAATTGGGAACAGCTGTTTTAATCAAATCAACAGGTGAAAAACAGCAGCTCTTTGCAGTTGGTTTGTGGACAGTCATGGCTAAGAAGACAAAGGAGCTCAGTGAGGACCTGCGGCTGCGCATTGTGGCTGCTCACAAGTCAGGAAAGGGCTACAAGCTCAGATCTAAATGTTTTCAAGTTCCAATGGCTACACTGCAAATTATTATTAAAAAATTACAAGATGCTCCGCACTGTGGAAAACCTCAGAGGATATGGTCGGAAGCCCAAAGTGACGCCTGTGCTGGCCAGGAGGACAGTAAGAGAGGTGAAAAAGAATCCAAGGATCACCACCAAGGCCATTGTGGTGAATCTGGGCTCTGCTGGTGGCAATGTCTCAAGGCAGACAGTCCAACGGACACTGCACACTGCTGGGTTCCACAGATGCAGACCAAGGAGGACGCCACTTCTCCAGATAAGGCACACAAAAGCCAGATAAGGCACACAAAAGCTTGCTTGGCCTTTGCAAATGCTCATCTGGACAAAGAAGAAGACTTCTGGTCTTCCGTGTTATGGTCAGATGAATGCCAGGGGTATGAATAATTATGGGCGTGTGTGTGTGTGTATGTGTGTGTGTGTATGTGTGTATGTGTGTATGTGTGTGTATGTATGTATGTATAGATAGATAGAATGAATTGAAGTGCCTCCCTAAGACTGACAGAGCGAGAGGATAAATGTTTACAGAGTTTTTGTTAACATGCATGTTCAATAAACATGTTAAGTGCGTATATTTTCCTTTTTTCTGAGTCTGTTTGCTCATGCAAAATGAAATGCGATTAATATAGAATAAAAATGAATTATATTTAATCATTATTAATCAAAATTACTCCACAGTAACCCTGTGACGAATCTGAGTAAACATTTTAATTGTTTGACAGCACTAATATATATTATATATTAGTGTATACTTACCTACTAGTATAAAGGTTTTTTAAAAAGTTGTATTTCACAGGAGAGAACCTGTGTTAAAAGATTGAAGAAAACTATTCAAATTATCTTTGAATTTAAGCATTTAACATTCTTTGTGTTTATTCTGCATTTACCTTATTATATTGCATAAATGTCAGTTACAAGCTTAAATATAAAGTTGAAAAAATGTAATTGCAACCAGGCTATTGATCAAGTAATTGCGATTAATTACAGAATATTGTGTGATTAATTAGTTCATTTTTTTTAATCTATTGACAGCACTAATATAGATATATGCATTTTGAATTTGATGCATTTGTTTCCAACACAGAACTGAAAGTGTCCATAGCAGACATCAATCCATGTTTTCAAGAAGAAACTGCCATCTATTCTTCAGTGAACTGAGGCTCATTCATCCATCCCATTCTCTTACGACCTAAACCCTGCGCAGGTCACCAGGTCATGGTTAACACAGAGTGAAAGCCAACCAGTCAGACTCACATTCACACCTATGAGCAGTTTAGAATCATCATTTAACCTGACCCTATTAACCGGCTGACTGACTGAGGCTCATACATAATTTACTTGCTGGACTTATGTTAATAACATTAACAGTTATTATCCTAAAAGCATAGCTTTTTTCTTTTTTTATTGTTTTCTTTTTTTCTTTTTACATTTTTCTTCTCTTGAATGGCACATCTAAGTTCTTCTTGTTCCTCTTGTTCTTATTGGTCTCTGTCTGGTTGACATTGTTAGTATCAATTAAACCACAGTGTGTAACCTGCTTGGTCTGTTACCACGTCTGAAGATGCTTGTCAGGGGGCTGGGTCTGTGACCTAGCACCCTGAGTTATTTTGTATTTTTGATTACTTATGATATTTTGAGTTAATGTTCTGGTGTTATTATTAGTTTGTCTTAGTTGAAGTTTAGTCTAGTATATGTTATTATCCAAGTATGTTTCCTCAGTCTGTCATATCTCATCTCCTTCTTCTCATGTGCTCTGTGGTTCAGTCTGCCTCTCTCGCTCCCTCTCTCTGTCTCTCATATCAAGCTCGCGTGTCTCAGTTTATGTATCTTCATGTTTCCTGTTTTATTTTGAAAGTCTTCTGTTTCCATGTTCCATGTGTTTAGTTTTGCTTTCCCTGTGGCATCATGTTCATGTGTGTCAGCTGTGTTTCCCTAGGTATTCCCGCTTCCCTCAGTGTCGGATTGTCTGTCTGTCACATGTCATGTTACTTCAGGTCTCAGAGCTCTTTTCATGCTTTGGTTCAGGTTTGTATTTCTCATCAGTTTTTGCATGCATTTTTCTAATTCATGTTCATGTACCATTTCATAGTTTTTATGTTAGTTTTAGTTTAACCCAGTTTAGGTTTTAGTTTAGTTTTTTTTTTTTTTGTTTTCTCCACCTCACCTTACCTTGTTTTCTGTTTGATGTCAACCTTAATAAACAGCTTACTTTTTGTTATACTTCATTTTTTCTCCTGTGTCTGCTTTTGGGTGTACACCACAAACACCCCAGCTGCTCCGCCATAACAGAGCTATTCATATATATGCAGATGCTGATTCTTTTTAAATACATTCACTGTGGTTTGCAACCAACATGACATCACACTGCTGTTTTATGTTCCCATTAAAATATTAAACCACTGACATCTGTTAAAAACACACCCTCTCGAATGCAGCACTGTGTATTTCTGAAACCCACGTACTCAAATAAAGTTCAACTAAAGCTAACTGACAGTAACTTTTTAAATTTGTGTCATGATAGTTCAGTTAAGCTTAGATTAAACACTTATTTTTCAACCAATTAGAATGAAAATGAACTGAAATGCCACTGTGTTTGAAAGGTAGTATGATACTGGTTTGATAAAAAGCTATATTTTGAATATATTTAAACCCAAGTCTCAAGTTCTAAAAAACCTGAAACCCAGAAATATCATGAAAAAAAACCCCATGGAATTATATTTAGTTTGCATCATAAAAGTTATTGTGCCGAGAGTGCTCAATCAGCACCTGGGTTCCTCAACCATAACTCATGTACCCTTTTCCTTCCAGAGATGCAGCAAATTCACTTCCCATCTTCACTGAGTTCTGAGATGAGAGAATTATTGTAAGAGCAAGAATTTCAGATTTACGCTGTGTGGTTAAGGTAGTGGGTGTGCTTCAATAAGAAACATTTTTATATTTGTCGTGTGATTCTCAGCTAAGCATAGTAACCTGTTTGGTTGTAAACTGTTTGGATGTGTTTGGGAAAAATACTGTTATATTGAAAAATACTATAATACTGACTGCAAACACTTGGTGTGGCTGCTGATTCCACTGCTCGGTACACCCAATTAGGAGGAAAAATCAGGAGTGTTTAACTCAAACTTTTTGGTCAGATGACTGACCGGTGCACCTGACTCAATCAGCCATTTATAAAACGCTCTACAAATTCTAGGATATAGCTCACAGATGGATTTTCCTATTTCACTGCAGCAAGCCACAGTAATGAGAAACTATACACTGATAAAGTCACAGAGAGTGGAAGTGAACACTATGTACAGGGGTGCACATAAGTGGTCCGCAGGTGCGCATTCGCTGTCAAAATAAAAGACGCGCACCAGATAAGAAGTTGGAATGCGCTTTTGCATACATATGAAGTTCTGGAGGAGGACAGACATTTGTTCAGAACTCTTAAAGATGTCGAAGAAGCAAGCTCTGTAAGCAAGTACTTTGGTGTTCCTCCACCGCAAAAGAAGCGCGTATTCCCGGAAATTCCGAGAATACGCGCTTCTGTTATTATCTCACTTATTATCTCACAAATATAACCCCTTCCCCTAAGTGGTATATTAAGGTTTTTTTTTAATGTGTTCATGAAATTGATATTATCTGGCTATGTAATTTTTAAGAATGTCAGCTTTTCTGTAAATATCTCTTGCTTCAGTCATTGTAATTTTAAAACGCAGCAATAATAAAGGAAAAAGAAAAAAGTAATTGTTGGGTTTTTTGTTTTGTTTTGTTAGCAATTATTATAGTTTAACCTCCAAGGACCTGACGTCCACATATGTGGACATCACATTTTGGGTTGTCTAGACCAAAATACTAAATTTTGCTCTATAAGGGCCTGATTTCCACTTACAAGGACATTATACTGCCACTGTCCTATCAAAATTTAAAGCCAATGTTACTGTTACTATTATTTCTTCAAGTTTAGACAAAAAGATGAGCTCTTTCTAAAATGTATATCCATGATAAAAAAAAATATTTCTGTGGTAAAAAGTAACTTCTGCCGTTTGTTACACATCCATACAAATTTACTAGCGTCAATAATTTATAAATGTTTTTCTAACACAGTTTCAAAGTGTGTGAGCAAGTCAAGCAGTTGACCTAAATTGAAGACCTTCTCCTCACACACACATACCGCCTCTATTAGTCTCAATCTCAGTGACATTAGTGTCAGTTAAACCATTTTGTCTTACCGGCTTGGTTTGTTAACACGTCTGAAGATGCTGTTCAAATAAACAAAGATGCTGCTTCTTTTTAAATACATTCACTGTGGTTATCTACCAACAGTGCACTGCTTGATGTTCCCATTAACATATTAAACCACTGTCATAGCCTAAAATACACTCTGCTAAATGCTGCATTGTATTTCTGAAACCCACACACAAATTAAGTTCAACCCAAGTTAAATAACACATCAACTGACACTATACCTGAAATGTATCTTATTACAGTTCGCTTAAACCTTTATTATTTAAACAACAACAAAAGCACTAAACATCATCATCATTTTTTTCCCAGATAGTACAGGGTGGGGGAATTATTGATTACTTTATCTTAATCTCTTAACATTTTTTTAATGACAGAAAATTCAAATGCTGTGCCACATTACAGTAGCAGATAAATTATCTTGTGTCTCTGGCACACATATTTAATACTGACTGAGTTTTTACTTTTGAGTGAAAGAAGAACTCTGCTCTGTAAAAACCACATCCTCTGTAACACTTTGCCCTGCTGTGTGATATGGTATTTTACCTCCACGTCACGTCAACTTTCAGACAGAAACCTGTTCTCTGAACTGGAACTCTTCCTATAAGCATCCTTAACACTGAGCTGCTTTCACAGTTGGAGTTTTTCCTTCAGTGTTACGGCTCCTTCTGTTATAAATGGTAAATGATAAATGGCCTGTATTTGTATAGCGCTTTACTTAGTCCCTAAGGACCCCAAAGCGCTTTACACATCCAGTCATCCACCCATTCACACACATTCACACACTGGTGATGGCAAGCTACATTGTAGCCACAGCCACCCTGGGGCGCACTGACAGAGGCGAGGCTGCCGAATATCTTTACTCTAACAGTAATAAAGTTATAGCCAGTTTTTGAACGGAACTGAATTTTATGAACTTTAAAGGTCATCCATGGCTCAGTGCTTCCCTCTTGTGAGCCACTCTGATAAGTATATATATATATATATATATATTGGTGTTGTTGGAATGCTGCTACGCAAGTAACCCTGGCATAGGGGGTTACATGAATAGGATGAGGGACCTATTGTTAGGATGCCTGGGTCGTTGACCCAGGGCTTTTGAGTTTATTATATTATTTATCATTTCTAGTCTTTGGTTTCTTTCTTAGAGTTCCGTCTTATGGTTTATTTCTCTGTGTTCTATAGTTGCTGTCTCCCCTGTCGGCTGTATCCCCTTGTTAAGTTCGCGTCTCTGTGTTATGTTTCCTGTTTTACTTTGAAAGTCCGTGTTTCATGTTAGTGTATCTGGTTTTGCTTTCCTTGTCTCGTTAGTCCTGATTTGCCCCAGCTGTGTTTCCCTCCTGTTGCCCATTCCCTGATTGCTCCCTCTATGTATTTAAGCCCTGTGTTTCAGTTTGTCATTGTCGTGATCTACCGTTTACTATGCTGTGTGTTCTAGCTGCTTGCCTGAGTTTATTTGGAGTCTTAGTTTTGTTACCTTTTTGAGTTCAGCATTAAAGCTGTTTTGAGTTCACCTTTTTGCCTCCGAGCGTCTGCACTATGGGTCCACCATTCCTGCCTGCACACAGCCTACACTTAACACCTATGGCATATTCTATACCCATCCATCCACATTGACGGCAAAACAACTAGTAGCTCAGTTTTCCTACATTTGGAAGAAGGGACTGCTCTCACAGCTAGAGATTGATGAGGTACAACACACATGGGAGTGTTGTGGAAGTTTTCCATTTAAATAAAGCCTGCAGACGAGCGGTGAGAGGTAGCTAACATTCTTTAATCAAAAACACAAAGAACAGACAAACCCGAGCTTGTGGAGAGCCTGCATGATCGCGGGACAGACGGTCAGCAGAGTCTCACCTGAGTCTAACATGGCTCTCAGTTAAATACCTTCTCCAGGAACAAAAGGCAGTACACAGCTGTTTCACACCTTAAGGTTCACACTCCCTTGCTACCTCCCAGAGTCCTCGAAGAGACAAAAGACTCTTCCTGTGGAGTTGTCTGCTTCCCCCAACTTCCTTACTAGACCCCCACCATTTGTCTTACTGTATGAGTGTGAGACATGTTAAAATCCAGTGGCACCAAGGCATTATACAATAAAATAATGTGATTAATACATAAGTACAAGAAATTCCTATACAATCCCACCCTTTGATTCTTAAATCAAGAATCACATTAATACCAGAATTTCTTTCCTGACATTCTGTATATCACATCAACATTATTGTACACTTAAAGGAGTTTCACACTGTGTATCCTCATTTCATTGTTCTCCCAACACCCTTTGTTCATCTTTAATCCTCCCCACAATCTAAGCTCTCACATGCAAATGGCAACAACAATGATACAGAGGAAAGGTCTTCTCCAGAGTGTCAAAGTACTTTGCATGGCAAAGTGAAACAGCATTAGGTGGTCATTCTCAGTCACGGTCATGGCTTCTGGTGTCTGTGCCATTTACAGAGTCATAATTCCAACACTGATCTCCCTCTGCACTATCACTTTTGGAGCTTGGCACGCTCTTTTCATCGTCGATTTCTGTTCCAACGCGGCTGTAGATTAGGAGCAGAGCAAGTCGTACACTCCTGTAGTCTTCCTCAACGTCAACGTCGAATCTCTTTCATTTTATTTAAGATTTTGCTGTTCAAAGTCTCCTAATGACAATCTCCTGGAAGCCCAGTGGTGCAGCCCACTGTGGTTTGTCAGCTGTCCTGAAGATGGTCCCTGCTTCTCACTGGTCCTCTTGAAGCCTTCTCTCCTGGTCATGGTCTGCATCTGCGCCTGTGTGTCTCCACCTACTGTGAGTGTGGACGCTTCCTCTCTTTGCTCTTTAAATGCTTTGCTTCTTTTATTGATTTTTATTGATTTTTATGCTGATTTTTTCCCTTTTTTCTGTATGAGCTTACCTGCAAGAGCTTCTGGACACTTATAGATCATTAGGACTAAAGTGTTCTTAACAGAAACAGCAACATTTTTATAGTTACCTTATCCTCAGCGCTCCGTGTGTCTGTGGCCTAGACACAGCTGAAGCCTGATTACAGCGTCTGGGCACTGAACAACCTCAATAGCCTGGAAAGGTGCTAACCGCTAGGCTAACTAGCAACAAGGTGCCTTCCCTCTCCACAGATGACTACCACAGCCTCCTGCAGAAGATTGCAGTACTGGAGACAAAAATTCATCGCTTAGAAGTAAACGTGGAAGTAAATGGACTGTGCGGAAATGAAACAACCTTGCCTTTGATTCAAAACAATGGCGATGAGCAAGCTAATACACAGCTAAGGATCACAGATAACATGATCAAGAAAGTAGACTCTGTGCATTATTATAAATCCTCAAGCGATAATCCCCCCTTGGACTGTATTGGTGCAAAACCAAGACATAAATCATGTCTCCTGGAAGGGGGAGGACGTATCACAGGCAGAGCACAGCGAGCTGAAATCTCTGAAACCGACTGGCCTTCACTTCCTACGAGACAGAGAAGCTCTTCTACCCCTGTATACGGGAGGAAACAGGACTGGACAACCGTGAATAGGAAGGTTAACAACAAACCTCCAAAACAACTGAATGTGAAACTGCAGAACAGATTTGCTCCACTATCAAAGGACCCTGGATCTCTATCGGACAACCATCCATCTAAAAGTAGCGAAGTAAGGTCTGAAAATCTGTTGAAAAGTAAAAGGCCACAGGGAAATCTAAAGGCTAGGCCTGAAACTCTGATTGTAGGTGACTCTGCCGTAAAGGATGTACAAAGGATGTGCGGTAAGAACACTAAAGTCCTCTGCTTTCCTAAGGATATGGTCAAGAACCTGAAGGAGAGAATTCTTCAAATTGCAGATGAATATCCAACCGTGACGAACATTGTTCTGCATACAGGGTCAAACGATGTGTAGATGACACCTGGGTCAAAATCAAGACACAAGAAGTGGAATCCTTCACTGCGCACATTAACGCTGTGGATAAAAACATCAAGTTCACCAGGGAAGACACAAAGGATAACTGTTTGCCTTTCCTGGACTGCGCCGTGCACATTGAAGAGAATGGCAACCTCAACATCGAAGTTTACCGGAAGCCCACGCACACGGACCAGTACCTCCTCTTTGACTCCCATCACCCTCTGGAACACAAACTTGGAGTAATTAGGACCCTACACCACCGGGCAGAACTTGTTCCCTCTAAGCCTGAGGGAAAAAAGAAGGAACACACTGTTGGGAAATCAGTTTTACCCCGGTTCTTTTTTATTCCTCGGGCCTTCAGAGATAGCACCGGACCCAGTAGTCATGATTACAAAATCTTTATTCATCTTTATTCATCTTCATTTAAGCATGCACTTCTAGAAGGGAAGACGAGGCCGGTGTCCCTCTGAAACAATCTTCACCCCTTTGTTAGTTCCACCCAGCTTTATAGCAGCGACCCCATCATAAATCCCCCATGGTGTGCTGGAAACTCTGTGTCTGTGTCTATGTGCACGAGCACGTGAGTGCCTGTGTGTGCGCGTACCCGCGTGTCTATGTGAGTGCTCGTGAGTGACTGTGTGTGCATACCTGGTATGTGCGTGCACGTGAGTGAGTGTGCATGTGGATGTGTGAGTGTATCAGTTATAACACTGTGGGTGTGTGTCTCTTCCTAGGGGCCATAAATACCATCTCCCCTCCAGACCACAGTTACCAAGTAAATGTTGAGACCCCCCCACAGGTACCCTCTGGGGAATTTCCACTCGGCATAAACTCCTTTGTCTTACTTTCACAGTTCAACTGGGGAGGGTCTCCTAAGATCTACTCCTAAATTCATGACACAGTCAGGCCTTTATTTATATCCAGGGCAGTGTCAGTATCTCTACCACAATTCTACATTCTATCTTAACACATTTCTAAACTCTAAAACAAACTAAACATTCCTACATGTCTAAACTCTAAAATAAGCTAAACATTCCTACAA
>CAKLIZ010000391.1:75292-92153 GCA_922035795.1 Oreochromis mossambicus | reverse complement strand
TCCACAGGACAAGACTCAGCAGTCCATCTGCATCTTAAGGATAAAGGACACTCTTTCGAGGATGCCAATGTTCACATATTGGACAGAGAGGACAGATGGTTTGAAAGAGGAGTGAAAGAGGCCATCTATGTCCACTGTGAGCGACCATCTTTGAACAGAAGCGGTGGTTTACGACACCAACTGTCTGCCATCTATAATCCAGTTTTGAGATCCCTCCCCAGACGCCTTAACGCTCACTCACATCCTGGGCCATCTGACCTCAGGAATTCACATGATAGGGTGGGGCCAGGTTTCACAATGAGCTCACCCGAAACCCTGGCTGATTAGGTACCACACCCGCTTTCACACCTTGGCTCATGTGATTAGAGGATCACCAGGGGGTCCTTTGTCCCTCTTTGGGGGGATACTCCCACTGGGTTTAAATCTGGGACTCTCGGCCATTTGACCTTAGAACTGAAGAAGCTTCTCGGATGAGAGGTGAAACGTCTTCAAGCAACTCAAAGAAGTCCAGACGCTTTTCTTTGCAAACTCCTTTGACTCTCTGAATGCAGCTGTATTCATCAGTGGACCTGTACTGCCCGTCAGAGGAGGAGACGAGAGATTCAGCAGGTTGTTTGCACTGAATAAATGGCTCATATCAGCATGTACTGACCACTCAGTGCATTTTATCAACAACTTTAAAATTTTTTGGGAACGCAGGCATCTGTTTAAAGCAAATGGATTTAATTTTAACAAGTCAGGGGTGAAACTCTTCACCTCCAACTTGTTTTATTCCATACGTCATCCATCTGTGCTTGGTGCCAAGGCTGAGATAAACGAGGAGTTATCTCATAAAGAGGAACAAACAGTACTCCAAGAACAGACAAAGCCCAGCAGAAACCTTGAGGAGGAGCTCCATCTGCCCCCACCCGGGAAGAGCCTCAGAAAGGAAAGACATCTGAGGCAAGAAGAGGGGTCCCTACTCCCCTCCAACTCTCTCAACAACACCAACGACCAGGACCAGGGACCACGACCTTCCCCAGTCCCCCAAACCCCTGACAGGCCATCACCCTCCTCCCCCTCCCTTTCTCCCTCCTCCCCACACCTGAAATTCACTGAGGAGATGATGGAGCGGGTCAATGCAGGGCTCAGATCTACCCCCCAGCCCAATCCCTTTTTGTCCCCCATAAACCCCCCACCAGAGCAGCCAAAGGTTCGCCATCGGGCCCCGCCCTTAACAGGGCAATTGAAGTTACAATGCCCAGCCTCGCCCCCCTTAGTTCCTCCTTACCACCTTCATGCTCTGTCTCCGCAGTCTGATGTCTGATGTGTGGAGGGTCCGGGCTGCGAGGATTATGGCAGTGGTGACTTTTCCCAGGAGAAGCTGGGACCCTGTTTATTAGAAGGTTTTAAAATTTCTGTACTTTTAGGTGACAGAAGGAGACATGTGGCCTGGTCAAAACACAGAGAGCTGCACTCTAAAAGATCTTTAAATATAGTAAACATACCTTGTGTGCCACAGACTGCTCCCAAACACGAGGGGGCAAATAATACCTCTAAAACACTTAAGTTGGCTTTATTAAACGTTAGATCTTTAGCTGGGAAAACATTTGTAATTAATGATTTAATCACCGAGCACAGCCTTGATTTTATGTTTTTAACTGAAACTTGGTTGGACCAAAGTAACAGTGGAGCTGTTCTCATCAAGTCGACCCCTCCTAACTACAGTTTTATCAGTGAGGCCAGGGTGAGCAGGAGAGGAGGAGGGGTTGCTGTCTTATTTAATGAATCATTTCAATGTAAGCAGCTATCTCCTGGAAGTTTTCAGTCTTTTGAATATGTGGCTTTACAGCTGAAGGCCCCATCCAAAGTTGTGTTTCTTAATGTTTACAGGCCTCCCAAATACTGCACAGACTTTTTTAATGACCTCAGTGAACTGCTGTCTGTGATCTGTGTTGATTTCGACTGTGTAATTATTGTTGGGGATTTTAACATCCATGTGGACAACCCTCAGGACAAAGCGACTAAAGACCTGAGTAACACTCTGGGCAACTTTGGGCTGACTCAGCATGTAACAGAGGCCACACATAATAGAGGACACACTCTTGACCTACTGATCTCCAAGGGCCTGAGCATTTCAAACGTTACTGTGTCTGATGTGGGCATGTCTGATCATTACTGTGTTATCTTTGAAAGTAAAATCTCAGCCCACACAAATATATCAACAGGAGTGATCACAAAACGGTGTATAACTGAACACAGTAGTGAGATCTTTAACCAGGTCTTCCCATTAACACCTGACCTGTCCAGAGGTTCAGTCAATGAGCTCGTCAATAGCTTCAATGCTAAAATGTTAAAATGTTAAATGTAATGGACACTATTGCTCCCATTAAGGTGAAGGTTGTCTCTGGAAGGAAAAAGTCTCCATGGAGAAACTCCACACTGGTGAAAAATGAAAAAAGAGAGTGTAGGAAAGCTGAGCGCAGATGGAGAAAAACAAACCTCCAGGTTCATTATGACATCTATAAAGAGAAACTTCACAATTATAACTTACAACTGAGGAGTGCAAGGAGGTCCTACTTCTCTGACATCATCACCAAAACCAGTCATAACGCTCGGGTCTTATTTGCTACAGTTGACAGGCTAACAAACCCTCCTGTGTCAGTGGCAGCTGAACTTCATTCGACCATGGCCTGCAATGACTTTGCCAAATTCTTCACAGAAAAAATCCAAAAGATTAGACAAGCATTAGTACATTTCCTGGATCTGCTGTTGATGTATTGTGTCCACCGAAAAACTGTTTAAACACCATCAAACAGTTTCACCCTATTAACAGCAAAGACCTGGAGGACATCTTAGGTCAACTGAACTCCTCCTCTTGCTGTTTAGATGTCCTGCCAACAAGTTTTTTCAAAAAGGTCACAAAGACTTTGGAGTCAGACCTGTTACAGATCGTCAACTTTTCTTTAATATCAGGTGTGTTTCCAGAATCACTAAAAACTGCTGTAATTAAACCTATACTGAAAAAGGACAATCTTGACAAGACACAAATGAATAACTACAGGCCGATCTCAAATCTCCCATTTTTAAGTAAGATCATTGAAAAAGCAGTTTCTCAACAGCTCAATTACTTCTTAAAACAGAATAACTGCTATGATGCCTTCCAGTCAGGTTTTAGACAGAACCACAGCACTGAAACCGCTCTGACCAAAGTGTTTAATGACATATGTCTGAACACAGACAGTGGAAGAATGTCAGTCTTAGTTTTACTGGATCTCAGTATAGCATTTAATACAGTTGACCACAACATATTACTCAAACGACTGGAGAACTGGGCAGGTCTTTCAGGAACTGTACTAAACTGGTTCAAAACATACTTAGAAAACAGGAAATACTTTGTATCAATAGGTAACTTCACATCTGAGCAGACAAGTATCACATGTGGAGTTCCCCAAGGTTCCATCTTGGGACCCCTTCTGTTTAACATTTACATGCTCCCACTGGCACAGATTATAAAGAACAACAAAATAAACTATCATAGCTACGCAGAAAACACACAAATATATATCACAATGTCACCAGGAGACCGAGGCCCTGTACAGGCTCTTGGTAAATGCATTGAGGAAATTAATGACTGGTTGTGCCACAATTTTCTCCAGCTAAACAAAAATAAAACTGAGGTAATAGTCTTTGGTGCAAAAGAAAAACGATTACAGGTCACCAGAGAACTTCAATCTATACACCTAAAAACCACAAACCAGGCGAGAAATTTGGGTATAGTGATGGATGCAGACCTAAACTTAGAAAAACACATTAAGACAACAAAATCAGCTTACTATCACCTCAAGAATATTTCAAGGATAAAAGATCTGATGTCTCAACAGGACCTGGAAAAACTAGTCCATGCATTCATCTTTAGTAGGCTTGATTACAGTAACAGCATCTTTACAGGTCTACCTAAAAAATCAGTCAGACAACTACAGCTCATTCAGAACTCTGCTGCTAGAGTCCTCACTAAGACCAAAAAAGTGGACCACATCAGTCCAGCTCTGAGGTCTTTACACTGGCTGCCTGTCCGTCAGAGGATAGACTTTAAAGTTCTGATGCTGGTCTATAAAGCTCTGAATGGTTTAGGACCGAAATACATCAGTGACCTGCTGACCCAGTATGAACCTTCCAGATCCCTCAGGTCATCTGGATCCGGTCTGTTATCAGTCCCCAGAGTCAGAACCAGACACGGAGAAGCTGCATTCAGCTTTTATGCTCCTTATATCTGGAACAAACTCCCAGAAAGCCTCAGATCAGCTGAAACACTCAGTTTATTTAAATCCAGGTTGAAGACTCACCTATTCTCAGCTGCATTTGAATAAAGCACCAAATCCGCACTTAAGTTTAAATTTCCAAACCTACTTTTTAACTACTGATTTTATCTACTGTTCTGATTTTATCTTCTGTTTTGATATTTGATTTTATATACTGTTTTGTTTGTTTGTTTGTTTGTTTGTTTGCTTGTTTTAATCAAATTTAAATCATGCTTTTTATTTGTTTTTGTTTTTAATGTCTCTGTAAAGCACTTTGAATCACCTTGTTGTTGAATTGTGCTATATAAATAAACTTGCCTTGCCTTGCCTTGCCTCAGTCAATCCTTCCATATCCCTCATGTCACGGTCCCTGCAATTTAAAAATGAAAGCTTCCCCGGAAAACCCTCTATTGCCCTATGTCAGCTTAGCACAATTAGACATGCACAATAAAGTTGTGCATTGTCTCTTAAAAATTCCCAGGGCTTCTCCCCTGGAGTAGCTTCACTCCAGGCCCTGTCATAAGGAAAAAAAAAAAAACATTAACCAGTGGTGTGTCCTGCTGTAAATCATGTGATTGGATCATATGATTAGCCCTCTGCACTGAGACCCCCACTCTACTTCCATTTGGCAGTTTCCACTGGGCATTGGCCTCTTGTTGTCTTACTTTTTACAGCTAAGCATGAGGGGGGGTCTCCTGCAAACCTACTTCTAAGTTGTGACAGTTATCAGCCTATATTACATTCAGGGGCAAGGGTAACAGACTTCTTCTCTCGTTCCTATCTGTTCCATACAGTCCTAGCATCCCCCAACTGTGGCTTCCTATTTCTTTTTATGACAGGCAGATCCCAGCGTTAATGAATTCCTCTCCCTCTACACAATTACACACACACTCAGGCCTATAGCTAAACCAACCTAAAACACACAGACATTCACAAATCCTTTCCTATTCCTCTGATCTAAAGCTGCACCCTCTCATCTCAGCAAACCTAAGCACTTTGTATTCTAATCATTGTTTTCTTGTACTCACAGTGGCAAAATAAAAAAAGATGCTGATTTGATTGTTCTTTGTACTGTGGATCACTCCAAGCAGTAAAAATCAGAGGGATTTAAAAGTATTTAACAGAAGTAGGAACACAAAAATGGATGTGTGCTAGCTGTGTGACTCTGGCTCAGTGGATTAGAGATGGCAGCCCTAACTTAGAACTCTATGTAACCAACCTGGGGTTGTACTAAAGCCCAAACTGAATATATACTACTATAACAGAAAAGCTTCTATATCTGGACTAGTTCTCAAGAAATAATACATACTGATCATGAAAGCCAAAAGTAATGAATAGAAATCACACAGTTTTATTTTGTTATTTACGCTCTTTGCTGAGCAATTGTAATGTCTGATTAAAAGGTTTTAGATATACTATGAAACAAAGGACTATCAATGGAACTTAACAAATAAATCTCAGTAATACACCCAACCATGTGACAAGCATTTCTAGTTTGCCTGTTTTCAATTGCTTAATTGCATTGCACAATCAACCCTTGTGCAGTATATGCATCACTGGACTGGCACAGCATCAAGACCTTGAGTTGTTTACAATACCCAGAAATAAAATACTCCCAGGCACAACCTCAAAATAAATTAATAATTTCTTCATGCACAAAAATTGTAGATGGTTGGAAGACCTGCCTTAATCTTATATATATTATTATAATTCAATTTTGTTACAAAGAAAACTCAGTGGAGCTTCAGTAACTGTAAAAGTTGAAGTTTCAATTTCAAAAACATCTTTCAAACACAAAGTTACGGTGATCTTTAGTACATTATCAACTATTTAGCCGCTATTGAAAGTAGAGTATGTATATTCAGTAGCAGCCGGTCTACATGGTTCCTTAATTTTTCATATTCTCTCTGCTGCTCATCTAGTTTCCATGTGACTTTTAGCAGATCTTCTTTTTCTTTCAGCAACCCAGGTGTATTCTCTACTTGTTGAAGATTCATTTTGTTCTCCTTTTTCTCTTTCTCATTCCTTTTAAGCTGCTGTGTAAGTTGATCTCCGTGTTCCTCAAGCTCTGCCTTTTGTTTCTTCAGGGTATGAATCACTGCATTTTTCTCCTCCAAAGCTATCATTGATCCAAAACAGAAACATGTTAAAACACTGTAGTAAATAAGTGTAGCAAAAACATTGGTGTTATTTTAAACAAAATTACAATTTGAAGATTTTTATACTACATTTTATACTACACACAGACAACTACAACAACAACTATAACTATAACTATAACAACAACTACAACTACACCACTGACAACAGCTATTGGAAACAAAACCAAGATCATTTCACCTTTGGATTCATTAAGCCAGAATATAAATGCATATGTTAGATTTGTAATACTTGTAATAAATAAAATAGAATAAGCATAATTTCCGTGGCATTATGTTTAGCCCCTGTGAGATTCTGGAGGCCTGCTTTTCAGTATTATGGCCGAAAGTATTCAGTATGTAGCTGCCTGCAAAATAGTAGCTGCAACAATCTTTACTTCCCTTCTGTGTGGAGTTTGCATGTTCTCCCAGTGTTTGTGTGTATTCTCTTAGAGAACTTCGGCTTCCTCCCACATCCCAAAAACATGCAGTTCATGTACATTTACTTTGAATGATACGCTTTCAATTTAGGGATCATAATAATTAATTTGAAATTGCTTTGAAAATTTCAAAAACAGCTACTAAACAAATGTGTCTTACCTATGTTTCTCCTGTTGTACCAAGTACTGAAAGCATATCCAATAAGACCCACACCAATTACCACAGTACCTAAGATTAAATAAAAGGCAGTTCTGGATAAATGAATCCTGGAAGAATGTTAACAAAAACAAATAAACAAACACACACAAAACTGCTAACATATCTAAAAAGGTTCATGTCTTGCCCTCTCTTTCTATCTGCTTCCCTGCCTTTCTTCCCTGCCCTGTCCAATGAAGCCATTAAAGGCCAAAATTGCTGAAACAAAGAAGATATAAAAACAGTGCTCACTGAAACAGATTGAGCACAGATTGCCTACAATTTAAAGCTGACTTTAGAGTTGGCTACAACAAAATAAGAAACACAATGTATTGCTCTAGTTAGGTCTAGCTCATGTTACAGCAGATTCTATAATCTAGAAATTTAAAAAGAGCCAAACAGAAAGTAATAAGAAAAAAAAATATGGAGGCCGTATACTACTCATCCACTAATTTACCTGATATAATGTTGTTCATCTCACTTCCAACAGCAGTAGACAGAATATATGAACGCACCAAGGGGCTACAAACAGAAATTGTGAAAATCCAAATGTATTATATGAAGTAATTTGTTTTTAATATATGAACAACTGATGAGCAATCTAATTTTCTCGAAGTCAACTTCACATTAAATGAACATAAGAGACTAAACATAAGAGACTGTTTCTTGAGAACATGATTTTTCGATATGGTTCATTATAGTCTTGTCCAGCCTCCTTAAAATTTTAAAGGACACACAGCACCTAGACCGAAATATCACTGTATACATGTTTTTGGCAAGTAAGTTTTTAGCTCTCATCTTTGGCATGTTTTTAAAGACTCAACTAAACAAAAAAGTGTGTTTAATTTTTTCAACAGGTTTCCCCATTAAAATTTAAATAGGTTCTTGATAAGTTGTCTGTTATGTCCAAATGCAACACTGGTTCATCCCTTGAGTGAGGTGCCCTTTCTTATGCTTCACCTCATCAGTGTTAAGGAGCTTAACAAACAAGCAAACAAAAAAATATTCCTCCTCAAATGCACAGGTTCATTAGACTGGACTAAAAATGTGTGGAAAAGCAGCAACTGTCCAAACAAAACCTATGCAATATATAAAGTAATTTTGGGAAAATAATTATGGGAAAGGTTAAACATTCAGGAAAAAAATAAGCTATCATAAGCTCATTTTCTTCTGTCCTATTTCATGACCTCTTCAGTCTGCTGTATTTTCTGTAATTTTTTCATACATTTTATCAGATGATGAAGCTCATTATTGATAATCATTTATTTAAAACAGAATAGTGATACAGTTACAGCAAAACAGCTAAAGTATATGATCCATATCAGTTTTATTAATACCACAATATTTTAATTAAAAAAGTTTTTAAAATGTCTGGTTCTGGTTAAATGTCACACCCTGACTTACTTTTCCATGCTAATGAAGAGAGAAAAAACTACCTACACATATAGCCACTTCGTTGCTCTTAGCCAGCTGACAGCCAGGAGCAATTTCTGTTAAAACCAAGAATGTCTCCTGAGGACAGTGCATGCTCTCACAGTTACCCCAATATAGCACAAGTGATATTCTGCACTGCAAAACAGAGTCAACCTCTGTGATTGCATGAACCTAAATCAGCGAAACAGGCATATTTCTATATTGTCAGGTCATTCCATCCAGAGGAAAATACTTCTGCATATTTTTGAGTTAAACTTTATTATAAATTCTACATGATGTCACAAATTTTGCAATGTTTTGACATCAATTTTATTAATGAATTGCATAGTTTTAAAAACTGAATTTCAACAGCAATCTAACAGTCAGATAAAACTGTGATTTATTTGATCAAAAGACAAAAAAATACATCAGTAACATTCACTAAAAAAGTTTTACAGTACATGCAGTCATGGGAATATTTGTCACACAATCAGTGGTAGAGTTGTTAAAACTGGTTCAAGTTTTAGCCTCTCTAAACTACAAACTGCAGCCAGGTTTTAAATCATCCAGTCTTGGTTTTCTTATATTCACAAACAATTCTGCTTTTAATTTCAGGGATTTTACCACTTAGAAGTTTAAAAATAATTTCAGTATATTTCCACATACCTGTTAGATGTGTGAAAGCTTCAGTCTGCTTTAGTTTTCAATGTTCAACACTATAAACGTCCTCAAAGAAAATCGTTGCACTTTAACCCTGGTAAAGGGCAATCAAAGCTGGGTGTGTGTTTACAGTTTTCTTGATCTTTGTCTTGTACTACTTTTACTACACACATAAACACACACACGATTCCTTTTCAGAAAGTTAAACTGTTCCTTTACAAAAACGTTAAGTGTCAAGTATACCCAACCGAAACAAGCAATGTTACAGAAAACAGGTAACAGTGAGATACATACAGAATAAAATTGAAAACAAAAAAAAAAAACACGTGACGTGATTTGCAGTGAACATCAACTCTGACTCTGAACTTTTGGATTGCGGTAATGGCATGTAATAACCTGTTATAAAATCAGTTAATACATTATCAACTACTTAGACTCTATTGCAAGTAGAGTATGTGTTATCTGTAGTAGCTGGTCCACATGGAGGACAAAATTTTCATATTCTCTCTGCTGGTCATCTAGTTTTGATTTGACATTTAATAGGTCTATTTTTTCTGATGTGTCATCTACTTGTTGAAGCTTCTTTTTGTTCTCATTTTTCTCTGCCTCTATCCTTTGAGCTGCTGTGTAAGTTGATCTCTGTTCCTCAAGCTCCTCCTTTTGTTCCTTCAGTATACGAATCGCTGCATTTTTCTTTTCCAAGCCTATCATCGAGCCAAAACAGAAACATGTTTTTTAAAGAAAACTTGCTATCAATTGTAACACAGACACCGAGATTATTTTGAAGAAAGTAATTAATGAAAGTATGATTCAAGATGTAATACTTTTTGTTTTTACAAACCCAGGGAAAAACTCATGAAAGGCATTATAGCAATTAAATATCACACCAAGGTAAAACAAATTTACTATACAGACAACTACATCTGTCTACAACTGCAATTGGAAGATGTAGTAATAAACCTTCTTTATTAAATGTAAGATAACTTGACTTTTGGAGTCATTAAAGTGGGAAATGAATGCATATGAAACATTTCAAAGATTTATCAACGTAGCATTTTCACGGCATTATCTTAAGACATTCTAAGAATCTCTGTATCTGTTTGTCTACATTTTATCCACAAGTACTCAATATCTAGTTGCCTCCAATGTGTATCAGAAACAGATTTATCTTCATTCCGTTCTTCTCTGCTGTGTAATAACATGCACCACACAATGACTGCATAACACATGTCAAGATTATTGTTGGACATTTTAAAATTAGTAACTTGGAGACACGTCTTTTTTTTTTTTTTGGGTGCTACAAACTATGGTAGCAATCTTTGTGGTATAATATTTTATATCATGTTCCATAACATACACACACAGACACACATAGATATAGCTGAACTGGGTCAGTCGTGCACCCAGTATTACAAGCTTTCAACAGCTGGGGCACTTGGAATAAAAATAATTGGTGAAAAAAATTCCCCTTGTGTTATACAATCGCTAATATATTTCCAAATGAGGCTCAGACACTGTTGCCCTATAACAAAGAAAGTTATTAGAAAAATTTTAAGGAAACAATTAGTTAATTTATCATTGCTGCCTTATTTTTCACTCATCTCCAAATCTCCAAGAAGAAGCATATTAAAAGAAAAAGTTAATATTAGTTTTAAAATAATTCTACATAAAATTATGCATTTTGTTAAATATTAAGAAACTGTATTGGAAAGTTTTCTGTGTATAACACTGGTTTTACTTACATGGAAGTGCCTTTGTGTCTTCATCTTGTGGCATTCCCACAACACAATCGAGTGGACAATGTTTTGCTGTCTTTGCTGGATCAGATTCCCCCGATTCTGAAATGTATGTTATATGTACTTGTTATAAAGAAACTGAATATGAAAATGTGACATGTACAAATGGACTGGAAACCTGAGGACCTTTACATTTACAAAGCCTCAATGACATTGGTGATGTCAATACAGAGTAAGGAAACGCTAAAAAGACAATACCTACCACAATACCTGCCTACCATCATTTACGTACTGGGTGTTAAGGGATGATGTTACCAGTAGTTTAAAGGTAATTCGCTCTAGTACAAGTACACCAACATTTTGTCTTTGTAGGTATGCAAAGAATTGCCACCTTGTCATGGTGGAGGGATTTAAATGTCTCTGTGATACCCATAACAATAGGGGCTATGTTGTCATGGCTATTGCCTATGGTATGGTCACTCAAGGCAAATTAGTCCCAGTTGTGGGGCCAGACAAGGAGCGAAAATGAGCAAAATGAAAAAAAAAAAATCTACAGATTAGTTCAACCTGTCTGGGACAGGGTTTCTGAGGCCAAGCCTAGGGAGATAGCTCAAAAGAGAGCACCTGGTGGTCAAGCTTTTGTCGATGGAGCCCAGCCAGGTTCAGCCTGACGAGGTGACCTCACCTCACACAGGTGACCTCACACCTCACCTCACCTCACACAGAATGCATCATAGTGGTTGGTTGTGGCTCACATGTAAGTAAGAGCCTGAGGCCCTAATAGTCATCCCTGGCTGCCACGGCTGGCTACTGGGACATGGAACATTGTGGGCGTTCCCAAGCCAGCTGAAAGATATAATCTCCAGCGTGTCCTGGATCTGCCCCATGGCCTACTACCAGTGGGACATGCCTGGAACACGCGATGGACTGGTACAGTGTCTGCATCACTGCAGCCGCAGCACCACTCCATCTGCTAATCTCACGACCCCCCCCCCCCCCCCCCGAACAAACCCCCGAGATACTTAAGCTCATGTCTACATTAGTGTACATGAAGTGTTCTTATTAGTCTAATAAAGCTTTTACATAAACCTTTATGAGACTGAGGATAAATGACCTTTTTCCTTTAGTTTTAAGTTCTATGATACCTTCATTTTTCTATTCTTTTTTCATTACTTCTTCCAGTTGGTGTGTTTTCTGTTTCTTGCAATATTTGAATGGAAGATGAAGGTATAATAATGATATAACAATATATCATTATTATATTGATACACAGGACAGATTATCTTCTAGATAAAAATGAATTCAGTTATAATTAAAGGAACACATTTAGCTTCAATTTATCATGTTTAACTCAGTTTCCTTACACTTTAATATAACACTAGTTACATTTAAAAAAGGTTTAAAAATATTTATATATCATCAATAAACAACGGTGACTTACGTTTCCATGGTAAAAAAAGACAAAATACATGTAAATGTAAATGCATTATCAGTTAACACTGACTCAGTGTCATGAATTTGTCATGTATTAACATCTCATTGACGTGCTAACGCTTACGTTTGGCGGCTAGCTTATGAAGCTAACTATTTTTCATAGCACCGACTCTAACGTAACTGTAGTACCTATAATAATTTAACTCGGTGCGACTCATTTGTCAGCTTGAGCAACTGTGGATTTAGAGAGAAAGTTCCCTGGATATTAAAATCCCGCTTGTTTGATCAAGTGGTTTAGCTTTATCAGACTAGTTCTGAGACTAGATCTTTTGGTTAACCGGGTCAAGATAAACACTTATATTTTTATGATACTGTGTATGCCTCCCTTGGAAGGCGCTTGCAGATATGCCAGAACGTCAGTGGTGTTTGGTGCCGACTATAGACAGGGACATTACTTATTTATGTTTATGTGTATTATGTTTATGTGTATTAGGAGCATCTGACAAGGCGAGTGTGTGTGTGTGAAATTAACAATAGGGCGCACTAGTTAATGTACAATGTGTACATTTTAACACAATTTAATCCCCACATTTGTGAAAGAAAAACAAAACACTTTTTTGAAAAGTCTGTAACAAAACCATCAAATCTTATAAAGGTTATTTAAATGCTGCAAAAGAAGAATGGATTGGAATTTAAAAAATACATATCCTAACCTTAATTACTGGGGGAGAATAATGAATGATGCTCATAGTGAGTAAAAAGTAAACTGAGTGCAATTTATGGACAAAGATTCACTTTTAATGTGAATGTATAATATAATACAGATACATAAAAAATGATCCCAAAACATTATAAATTATTACAAAATATTAATAAAAAAACTATAAAAATGGAGGCAACTTTGCCTGTGGTAGAGTGTATACAATGCATGAAAAAATCTTTACTGCAGATACTAATTTGACTAATTTAATAATACTAATTTTGTGTTGTAAGATTTATGAGTTTCATGGTTTCATAGTGGTACTTGGGAGAGCTTGACATTTTCTCACACTGTAAAAAGTTTGAGAAACACTGATAAGTGTATGTGTGCTTTTGGAAAACATTTAAAGCTGCAGTACAGAATCTTTGAAACATTTTTAGAATATAAACAGAGCATCTGCTTCTCTCTACAGCTCCTCACTCCACCAGGACAGTGTTTGGCACTTTCTGATAGTGCGTAAATGTGATGTACGTACTGCGGCAGTAATACAGACAACTGGACAGTCCAAAAGTTGGCCTACCTATTACTGGCTGAGGTTTTAGTAGAGTTGTGGCTGAACCACATAAAAATATATCATTAATTTTAATCTCCCCAATCAATGATAATGTTATGTTGGAATGTTGTTAAAGAGGGTCAAAAATGTTTCAACCCAGTTTGTTTTGCAGATTCTGTACAGGGAGTGCAGAATTATTAGGCAAGTTGTATTTTTGAGGAATAATTTTATTATTGAACAACAACCATGTTCTCAATGAACCCAAAAAACTCATTAATATCAAAGCTGAATGTTTTTGGAAGTAGTTTTTAGTTTGTTTTTAGTTTTAGCTATTTTAGGGGGATATCTGTGTGTGCAGGTGACTATTACTGTGCATAATTATTAGGCAACTTAACAAAAAACAAATATATACCCATTTCAATTCTTTATTTTTACCAGTGAAACCAATATAACATCTCCACATTCACAAATATACATTTCTGACATTCAAAAACAAAACAAAAACAAATCAGCGACCAATATAGCCACCTTTCTTTGCAAGGACACTCAAAAGCCTGCCATCCATGGATTCTGTCAGTGTTTTGATCTGTTCACCATCAACATTGCGTGCAGCAGCAACCACAGCCTCCCAGACACTGTTCAGAGAGGTGTACTGTTTTCCCTCCTTGTAAATCTCACATTTGATGATGGACCACAGGTTCTCAATGGGGTTCAGATCAGGTGAACAAGGAGGCCATGTCATTAGTTTTTCTTCTTTTATACCCTTTCTTGCCAGCCACGCTGTGGAGTACTTGGACGCGTGTGATGGAGCATTGTCCTGCATGAAAATCATGTTTTTCTTGAAGGATGCAGACTTCTTCCTGTACCACTGCTTGAAGAAGGTGTCTTCCAGAAACTGGCAGTAGGACTGGGAGTTGAGCTTGACTCCATCCTCAACCCGAAAAGGCCCCACAAGCTCATCTTTGATGATACCAGCCCAAACCAGTACTCCACCTCCACCTTGCTGGCGTCTGAGTGGGACTGGAGCTCTCTGCCCTTTACCAATCCAGCCACGGGCCCATCCATCTGGCCCATCAAGACTCACTCTCATTTCATCAGTCCATAAAACCTTAGAAAAATCAGTCTTGAGATATTTCTTGGCCCAGTCTTGACGTTTCAGCTTGTGTGTCTTGTTCAGTGGTGGTCGTCTTTCAGCCTTTCTTACCTTGGCCATGTCTCTGAGTATTGCACACCTTGTGCTTTTGGGCACTCCAGTGATGTTGCAGCTCTGAAATATGGCCAAACTGGTGGCAAGTGGCATCTTGGCAGCTGCACGCTTGACTTTTCTCAGTTCATGGGCAGTTATTTTGCGCCTTGGTTTTTCCACACGCTTCTTGCGACCCTGTTGACTATTTTGAATGAAACGCTTGATTGTTCGATGATCACGCTTCAGAAGCTTTGCAATTTTAAGACTGCTGCATCCCTCTGCAAGATATCTCACTATTTTTGACTTTTCTGAGCCTGTCAAGTCCTTCTTTTGACCCATTTTGCCAAAGGAAAGGAAGTTGCCTAATAATTATGCACACCTGATATAGGGTGTTGATGTCATTACACCACACCCCTTCTCATTACAGAGATGCACATCACCTAATATGCTTAATTGGTAGTAGGCTTTCGAGCCTATACAGCTTGGAGTAAGACAACATGCATGAAGAGGATGATGTGGACAAAATACTCATTTGCCTAATAATTCTGCACTCCCTTTATAGCAGCTTTAATATAGGGAGAACACAACTTCCAGACTGTATGAGTAAAATCAGGTTTTTTCTCTTTGTCAGTTTAACAGTTTCTGTTTTGCCTGTCACTGTTCCCTGTCTGTTTTCTTACCTGGTTCTTCCTGACCTTGTACTTTCTCCTCACGTTCCCCTCTTTCCTCTCTCCCTCTTTGGACTGACAATCATACACAAATAGATTGTATTCAATTAGATGAAAAAATGACATTAATATGAAAACAAATACTATTAAGATCACTAACAAAAAGTCCTCTCTCAGTTTACTTTCAACCAAAAGGCAAATAACCAAACCACATGAACATCTAATAAAAGATATAAATACTGAAACACTGATCCAACATTATCCTTTATTGACGGATCATTTGTTGATCTTACACTTTTACCTGAATGTGGCTCCTTTTTTTGAAAAAACTTCCTTATATCCATTATGAACCTGGCTGTCTCTCTGTACACACACACACACACACACACACACACAACAGGAGTTATAAGGTTAATGGGCATTGTTAAAATCTCCCAATTCTTTTAATCTTTGGGCTGAAGGAAGGACAATACTCGGTGTATAAATGCTCAATCAACAATCATTTATTTCCATATAATTCAACACTTAAGAGCATAAGAACCATCATGATGGGGAGACCTGCCTGCAGAGGGTCACAGCAAGTCTCAAAATGGTGACGGGTTACTCAGCCTTTTATAGCCTCTAGTAGCCCCCACCTAGTCGTAAAAGCCTAAACATTCACATTCTTTCTCTCTTACGGCGCCTAAGTTATGACCTCGGCTCCTTGTTTTTCTACTCTCTGTAAAGGTGGGGGTATGGAATGTGGTCTGTTTCTTCTGCTATCAGAACAAGAAGACCTTCTGCACCCAACATTCTCTTCATGATTCAGCAGTATGAAATGTCAAGAAACAGTGTAACACATTCAACAGTGTCGAGTAATACAGGTCAATCCAATAGATCTAATGATTTTCACACTCTTTTAAATCAGAAGTATAATGCAAACTAAAACTACATACTGATCACACACTCTATATTAAGGGGTATAATATGATCTACAGCAGTATCATAATTCAACTACTTTGATTACATATATAAGGTAACATATGATAACAGAATAATCTCACAGCATCCAGTCAGTTAGCTAGTTAGTATCCATTTCAAACAGGACAGTGGTAACAACAGCAGGCTACGGACAATTTTAAGTTTTAGATTTTAAATAGGCTGTATACATTTCAGTGGGAGCAACAGGACGGTCAAATGTCGCTGATTTTACTACAGAGCAGGACGGATGCTAGGGTAGCAAACATCATTGGAAAACACGTTTTCAACACTGCAGGTTACCTGGTGTAAGGTTTTTCAGCTAAAAAGAAACATGACTCCTATCTAATTACATAAAGAGTAACTGAAGGTTAAATGCTGCTAATATGTCCTGTTTTAATCCAGGCACTCCACCTCCGCTCCGCTGCGTCTCAGCTACCATCGCTCTGGCAGCAACGACCCTAGAGCCAGAGTGGGGGCAAGCTGGAACAAACCATTTT